>JADGJA010000079.1:0-47885 GCA_027596035.1 Thoreauomyces humboldtii | reverse complement strand
GGGGGGGGGTGGCGCAGGGGCGGAGTTAAGAATGAGACATAATTATCCTAAGACTTTTTGTTCCTGCGTACAAATGCTGGCTCTACAAGATACCTGCTTCCAAGCATTATTTGTCTGCTACGCTTGCCGTCTCGCTACCGTTGCAGACCGCTGCTGCTGATCACTTATCCTCCCGCTATTCGGCCAATTTCACCAGGTGCCGTCCGTCACGCCAAGGTCGAGCACTTTCAAAGGGTTAGGGTACGACCCTGATGCGCAGTCGTCAACTTCTCGAGCACATCTTCTGGTGAACGCATTCCCTTCAAGTGGGCTCCAGTTGAGTGAAAGTCTTCGATCAGAGCCCTGAAAGTATCAGGATCAGCGCTCATCAGAGGCGGAAGCTCGTGCTGTCTGAGCAAAAACAACGAAAGTCTGAGAGGAGGTCCTCAATCTCCATGTGGAGCAAGGCAACGGAAACCAGTCTGTGTCCATCGCGGCGAGCATGTTACGGAAGGGAAGGGCCTTGAACGTCTCAAAAAGTCGAAAAAAGATCAAGGCCCATCTGCATCCCTCTTTGAGCCTTCCGGGCTTTGGACCGGCGAAGCTGCATTAACCCGTCCTGTGCTTCCCCGCCGACTGGCAGAGGACGTCTCCCCTGGGGCTCACTCAGTTTATCTGGTCCGAGTGCCAGACCCCACGGGATTCGAACCCGTGTCCTCCAGTGTGAGCTGGAGCGCACTAACCACTGTGCCACAGTGGTCAGTTTCTTGTTGACAGAAGATAGCATGCGCGTGATAAGGGCCCTGCTGCGGAACTGACAAGGGTCTGCCGAAACTGCCGTGGGTGTCCGATCTGCTGGACAGAAGGCATCATCATATTTTTCGGCTAACCTCCTTCCACGAGACCGACAGCGTACCTCCCGCTTGCGAGGATGAGATGCGAGTGACTCCACCGAACGGATCCGCGGCAAGCCCAACGTTAGCTGAGGCGGGGCTCACCGCAAATCAGATCGCCATCGACTCCAACCCCGGCTCCGGTTCGCCTTCAGGATCGCTGTGCAGTGTACATTTGCGGAGGCACCGGCAGCGGCGGTCTCGTCTGGAACTGTCTTCTCTTCGTTTCTCCCCAATGCATCAAACCTATGAGGGCCAATACAGATCCTCTTGCTGTGGGTGGGAGTTGTGCCGTCGCTCGGTAGCGCATTCTAGACCTCGAATGAATATTCGGTTTCAGGAGTTTGTCTTTGAAACACCGTTCCAAGTTTGATTGCGCGAAGGTTTCGACCCATCAACGACTACTACTACTCAACTACTGTATAACCCCCTCACTCCACTTCGAAACACCGTATTACAGTGATACAGTCCTCCACTTCGTACCGGAACTCACTTCCAGTCCCGTCGACTATAAAGTTGGGCACAAGTTTGGCTCCCCATTCCGCCTTCTCATCACGCAACCCGCACACAGCAACACACTCGCAACAGCAGCTCTCCTCCTCCTCCCTCCTCCCTCCTCCCTCCTCTTTCCGCCCTCCTCCCTCTTCCCTTCCTCTTCCGCCTTTCTCCTCCCTCGGCCAAAATCCATTCGACAGATATCAACATGCCTTCCATCAAAATCGCATCTGCCCTCTTCGTCCTGTCCTCCATCTCCTTTGTCGCTGCTGACATGCGGATCGCATCCACCGAGGCCAAGGGTTTCCTCGACACCCAGATCCAGAAGGACCCTTCGCTCAAGAACGGTCGAAACGGGCAGTTCGGGGCCGGAAAGCTCCAGGCTCGTGCCGACGCCACCGTCTTCCCCTACCAGGTTCCGGGCACCTTCGGATTCGCAGCTCTGGCCAAGCAGTCCAAGAACAACAACGATAACTTCCTTCGCAGCAACGTAGACAATGAAGCTAACAAGCGTAACACCAACCTCGAGGCCCCCGTCGACATGACTCCCTGCAGGCAGGATGCCAATGTCGCCACCCCTCCCACCTTCGAGCTCACCCCCGGACAGAACTTTGAGATCCCCCTTCAGTTCAACAACCCCCACGACGGCGAGTGCGAAATCAACATCTGGATGAACATGACCGGCGGAACCCCCTCGGTTGCCCCCATCTCCCGATTTGACTGCGGAGGAGGCTTCAGCCAGAACCGTCCCAACGTCACGATCCCCGCCGACTTCCCCGACCTCTGCGCGTCTGCCGCGGACGGATGTGTCATGCAGCTCTACTGGCACTCGGTCGAGCCCCGTACCTACTCCGTCTGCAACAACGTCGTCATCGGCGCCGGAGCCGCACCCGCCGGCGCCACTCCCGCCCGTCTCCGAACCCGCGCCGAGTCCAGCGTCGCCATCCAGCCCGCTCTCCTCTACGCCGACTCGTTCGACACGGCTCACATCGACTCGACCCACTCGGGATACCGCGGCCAGCAGCCCAACCTCGTCGGTCCCAACCTGTCGGCTCGCATCCAGATGCAGTCCTTCACCGGCAACGGTGGTCTCCTCAAGGACGCCGAGCCCAAGGCGACCATCGCCGCTCGCAACAACATGCGCGGCAAGGTCGAGGCAGCCGTCAAGACCGCCGAGAAGGCCGCCATCAAGACCAACAAGGCCGCCCAGGCCAGCCTGGACGCCGGTAAGGGAGCCGGTGCCAATGGAGTGTACCAGGGCGACCAGTACAACGTCGTCCTCAATCCCAACGCCAAGCGCCAGTTCACCAACACGTACGTGACCAACGTCGACTACGTCGCCCTCGCCGCCTCGTTCGCGCCCAAGTTCGCTGCCGCCGGTCTCACCCAGCAGGGCGTCGCCACCAAGGACTCGCTCGCCACGGACCCCGCAATCGCTGCCATGGGAATGAAGAAGGCCAACCTCAAGACCGGCGGCAACCTTGCTTCCTTGCCCCAGTCCTACCTTGCCGCCCTCGGCCCTACTTCCCAGAAGTTCCTGGCTCGTCGGGCGGAAGGCATCGAGGACGAGGAAGACGAGGTGGTCGCTGCCAACCCTGACGACGCTGAGTCCATCTAAATGCTTTCATTCCCCCTACCCTCCCTTCCGTGAGCTTTTTCAAATGTACATAGCGTGACTTCCATATAAAAACAGTGTGTTTTACACCTTACCTCGTTTCGACAGACCCGTGTGATCTTGCAAAACAGTTGATCGAGTTTGTCTTCTCGTTCAGCGACGAGAACGTGGCTCTGGGGGCCCTCAACCGGCCATGCAGTTGTCAGGAAGGCGGTGCTCGACGGTCCCATCCCCTTCTGACCAACGAACTTGTGACCACCTTCAAACATACATTTGATACCCTTACTTACCCAAAGTAAGGATGCCCAAAGTAAGGATAGAGTAGCGCTAACTACCCCGGAGGTATTCTGCCTCTGCCTCTGCCTCTACCCCTCCCCCTGCCTCTCCCAGCGTCTCCAGCCCTCCGCCTTGCTGGAGGTGCCTGTTGTCCCCTCCGGAAAGCTTCTGGTCTTCCATTCCCTTGCAGATGGGACTGGAGAATCGTTCTAAAGTTTAATACTCCCAATAATGTCGTCTCTGCCACTTGCTTTTTCTTCCATGCGATATCTTCACGCTCCTTCCATAGCCGGGTCAATGCCCGACCCTCGATGCGACCAGCACACTTCCATATCAATGGGGGGTCCAAAGGCCTTAGTTATCTATCCGAGCTCGGTTGCAATACCTGTTTTTACGGTCGATTGAAAGCGAGAACACGACGTGGCATAAATATCGGCTTCATTTCTTCCCCTACGCCAGATCTACGGCAACAACGAGACCCTCTCCCAACCTTTGCATCTCCGCCACCATGGCGGTAAAGTTGGGCGTTACGCTGGGCTTTCCCGGCTTCTCTGAAGATGCCTTCCGTCTCCCAGCCGCTCCACCGTCCAACACGGCCTCCCCGTTGAAACGAGCGTCCGCCTTCCACGGACCCGGGGCAGCGACGGTCGGGTTCCACACCACGCCGATCGTGTCGCCTCCGTATCGGTCGTGGAAGAACAGGGCGCAGCCTCCGAACGCCGCGCGAAGGTCGGCGAGGAGACATTCCGCGGGGTCGATCTCGGAGAGGAGGGCGAGCTCGCGATCCTTGACGGCCACCAGGTTGCGGTACTTGGGCTTCTCCCGGTCCAGGATCTCGGGATCGTACGAGAGGGACTCGCGGAAGCGTGGCAGCTTGGTGGTGTCGAGTCGGAGGAGCGCCGAGTAGCCCTTTGGCACGCTGACGAAAAGTTTCTGGAGGAAGAGAGTTCAGGTCGATCACAGTGTGGCCCAAGATAGAACCAATTGTGAAGAGATGAGAGATCTCGCTTACCGATAAACTCTTGTCGCTTCCTCCGTCACGGATCAACGCCTCGACGTGTGCCAGGGCAGCGGTAGCCAAGGACCGGACTCGGTCCGCTATGAGCACGTTAGGCGATCCCTCACTCCACCAACGACCATTGATGTCCTGCTCGGTGGCGACCCACATGGCCGGGTTTACGGGTTTTCGAGGTCCGTCCGCAATGGAACCGTCCTTTGAGAAGCCGCGAGACACGCGGAACGCTTCATTGATCTGGTTCCTGACGCCGGCTGTCATCAATCCCGCTTCCAGCTCGACGATGAGCGGTTCCCGCTTGAAGTTCCAGTTCTTGAGCAGGTCAAGGGTCCGTAGGAAGCCAGCGAATCCGCTGCTGGGGACTCCCCATGGCGATGGACTGACAAACACCTTGGCGCAAAGAAGCTCGACGAGCTCAGGGGCTACGTGGGGAGAGAGGAGGTGGGCGGCAAACCACCGCTTGACCAGTCGGATGGTCTGTGGGAGGAAGGGAAAGCGAGTGCCGAGATTCTGTATGCGGCCCGAGTGCATGGGCAGACGCACGTAAGTTTGCTCGTAGTGGGTCTTTGCCAAAGAAAGCGCCTGCTTGGATGCCGCATCATCGCCCGATTCCTTCAATGCTTGCTCGAGCAGCACAGCCTCGCGATCCACGTGGATAGTGCACTTGAAGGTGTAACCGGTTGCGGTGGTTACTTCGACGTGTCCGCTGTCAAGAACGTGTGTACCGAGTCCCCGACTGACGGTCGCGTGAGTTCCCTTGTGCTGATCCATGAACAGCTCAGCAATCTTGATGTAGAAAGCTCGCTTCGCCAGCTGGATAGCCGCTAGGTCGCCCGGCCAACGGCCTGAGGACTCAAACTCGATCACGACGTCTAAAGGCTCATAATATGGTCGGTAAGCGTCTGAAGCCGCTTCCGCCTCGGCCAATCGAGGTTGTGGAATAAACACAGAAGCATAACGCAAGCCTTCAGCACATGGGACCGACTGACTGACGCTCAGCGGCAGACCGTTGAGATGTCGCAGGTTCCGGGCAAAGAGATTGAAGGCGTCCATCACGGTCTGGTATGATGTTGCCTGCATCTCGATTCCAGCGGCCCGAACAAACTTGTTCAGTTGACCGGCCCAGATGGTCAATCCGTGCTTCAGGTAGACGCCGATATGCGTCTCCACTAGGTAGGCGACCATGCGACTGACGATCAACGATCGCTGCTCCAAGGTGCCGTCTGAGTCGAAGACGACGCTTTCCAAGATGCTGCCGTTCTGGAACCTTCGAAGTTCGGACTTTTTGCCCCATATAGCCCTGAATGCTTCCGCCGCAACCTCGTCATCCGCAGCCGGTCCGTGCTCAACGATCGCCGTGGAGTGTTCCGCGTCGAGCATGAAGCCCAAAGTGATTGGTGTGGCAAGATCTTCGTGAGACGCCGGGTCCTTGCTGCAAGACCACGATGGAAGGGCTGCACTACGAGCTGACACCAACGTCGCGCGTTTCGTCAAGGCGCTTTTTAGGAGCTTCGGAATATGGCTGAGCAAGAAGTCGTGGACATTCTGAAAGTCGAGCTCCACGGCGGTGGTGTAGGCAGCTGGCGGCTGCGCCACTGCTGCAACTCGAGCAGCGTTGTCAAACCGCAAGTGAGACAGATCCACTCTTTGCAAGAACAGCGCGTCGAAGTGATCGTTACCGACATCGTTCAGGAGTGCTGTACTCCTTCGAGCCTCAAATTGTAGCTCGTCGAGCGCAGATCCAGTGAGACCAGAAGCAAGATTAATCTTGCCAGATGGATCGACCATGACGACCTCGTAAGCAGCTAAGAAGGCTTCCGCTTCGAATCCTTTTTCCGCCACCGGTTTGCCATCAGGGGTCATGAAAAGAGGCTCGGCACGGAAATCGTGGTTAGCCAGATACTCCATAGTAACCTTCAGCAGTTGGTAAGAGCTGAAGCTGTTTCCCAGCCGCCGATTTCCGTTCTTGTCGTTGGTTCTGAGGAGATAACCCATGACCATGCTGAACAAGAAGCCGCTGAAGCCTCCCGTCGCTGCCGAGAATCCCCGCTGGTTGAGCCACACTTTTCCGAGGACGCATGCATCCCTGAAACCGATGCAGGAAGTAGTGTGGTGATGCAAAAGATTCATGTGGGCTACGAATGCTGTTTCCTGCAGAAGGGCGGCATTGTAACGCGGGGTCGGCGTATGGTCGGCTGTCGTCTCGGAAGCCGCGCTCTCCGGGTTCAGGTAGGATGGTCGCACGTTGTTCCGCGCCGGAGCCAGACGAGCTGGGGGGAAAGCGGTTTGCGGTATGGTCACGAGGATGCGAATGACGCATCCCAGCTTCGCAAAGTCGTATTGAGATCCATCGCCCACGGACCGGATGACGAGCACAGGTCTTCGTCGGTCTCCTTGGAACGCTTCGAATTCAACCTTGATGCCGAGCTCCCTTTCCCGATTCCTCAGCTCCGCTGCCAGGACGGCTAGGTAGTAGGCGCGCTTGTGAAAATAACGATAGTTGACGGTGTCCTTGTCCTGCAGGACAGCATCAGGCATCTGCACCGCAATGTCCACGTTCGTGCCGTTGGGACTCTTGGTGCCGGTCTTGAGCAGGTAGCTTCCAACGACAAAGACCTTGCTCGGACGTTTGAAGGCGAACTTGTACTGCGTATCGGCGGGGGGTGCTGGGTCCGCGAAAGGGACGACAATCTTCTGCTTCTTCATGGCTGCCACTACCTCCGCAAGCGTACGCTCGGGGATGTCGTCCACGCTGTCCAGGGTCCCTTTGATGGTCCGAAGGGCCTTTTCCAGGGCAGTCGTTCTGCTGTTGGTTTGATCGAGCTTCACCTCGCCCAAAAGCTCGTCAATCTGATGAAAAAAAGAAATCAATCATCGAGAAGAGAAAATGCTTCAACGGCACAGAAGCCGCTTTGCTGACCTGCAGCTTGAACAGGTTGGACTTGAAGAGATCCGTGGTCTCTTTGAGGTTCTGAATTTCATCATTCGTCGGAGCCTTGTAGAGAGCGTGGGAAGGGGCTGCTGCCTTCCGTCGGACAGGAGTTGCGTCTTCCTCGTCGTCGTCGTCGATGTCCATGGCACCATCGTCCTGCTCCTCTTGGTCCTCCTGGTCCTCGTCCTCCTCGTCGCTTCCGGAGCCTTCTTCCACGAAGTCGGCCGCACCGTCCTCCTGACCGGCGTCGCTGTCGCCTGCATCACTGTCCTCATCGTCCGACGATGCATCGATGTAAGGATCGACAAAATCTGCCTGAGGCTGACGCTTCTTCGTGGGAGCATTCAAGGCGCTGGCAGCCTGGTCGGCAGCTTTCCGCTTCACAGCAACCATTTCCGGAGTGTTCGCTGGAAGGAGGGGAAAGCGGGTGGCCGGCCGTGTTGTTCGAGGAGAGAGGATCCGAAAGACCGGGTTGCTTTGATAGTCGTCGAAGGACGAGCGCTGGTCTGGTGGTCTGCTCGAGATGTGTTATACGAGTCGAAAGAAAGAGTTACAGTAGTTCCGTATTGGGCACACAGCTGCTGCTGGTGGAAAAGCCCAGAAAACAAAAAGAAATAAAAAACGGAGAGCGACTCGTCTTGTTTGCCTGTCTGGCTGCTGCTCTCCAATCCGAGCGCAGGGGAACCGGACTCACCTGCAACCCATCTTACCCTCCAGAGTATCGTTACCATAGTGCACGGGTCCGGTCGCAATGGCAGGAGGCAGCAGCAACATGAAGGACTACCTTCGGAAGTACATGTCGGATCCTCCACCTTCCGCTCAAGGGGGCTCGTCCTCAACATCGTCCGGTCTCAAGAAGCGTAGAAAGAAGAAGCCTCCAGCCACCACCGTCGGCGCGTCGACCCGCATCATCGACGAGGACGCAGAGTGGGCAGTCGCCACGAAGGAGAGCGATGACGAGGATGCTCCAGTCGTCGTCAACGCAGAAGAGGACGAGGAGGAGCTGAGGAGGCTGGAGGAGACCAAGGCGTTTCACAGCAACGCGTGGGAGACGATCCGGGAAGGCGAGGCGACTGCCGCCCAGGCACGACGGTCCCCCTCACCTTCTCCACCACCCCATCCAGGACGCTCTCCCGGACGCAGCAGCAGCACGAGGAGGAGAGGGAGGGGGTCCCCAGAACCCTCCACGTCTCCACCTCCCGCCGGAAAGCGGGCGCGACGGAGGTCACCCACGCCTTCCCCCGAGCCATCCCCCGCGGCCACCGGACGCGACGACGACGGGGGAACAAGGCTCTCGGACGGCCGATCGGCCGGTCTGCAGACCGGTGCTGCCGTCCGAGCCGACGCCGACAGGCGCGTACGGGAGCAGCAGGCCCACTTTGCCTCCCTGTCCGCAGCCCAGACGGGTCGCGACGCTCCCACCGTCTACCGTGACAAACTGGGCAAAAAGGTCGACATCGCGGCCCAGAAGGCTGAGCTCCTCGAGCAGAGACGCAAGCGCGAGGCCGAGGAGGAACGCAACATGAAGTGGGGCACCGGGGTCGTCCAGCACGAACGCGAGCTGGCTCTCGCAAAGAAGCTGGCCTCGGAGAAGAGCGCGCCGTTGGCCACTTACGTCGACGACAGGGAGCGCAACGAGGAGCTGGCGGAACGAACGAGGTGGGGAGACCCGATGGCGTTCATGGTCAACAAGGCCAAGGCGAAGAAGGAGGTCAGGCCAAAGTACAACGGACCTCCGCCACCGCCCAACCGGTTCGCCATCCTACCTGGGTATCGATGGGACGGCGTCGACAGGTCAAACGGCTTCGAGGGCAAGCTCTTCCTCGAGCGAAACCGTGGCGAGGCATTCAAGATGGAGGCTTACAAGTGGTCCACAGAGGTACGCGCATCCTTTCAGGGTCTGGAAGTCTTCAGGGTCTGGAAGTCATACCCTCTTTCGACTACTGATGTACGAATACTACCCTTACAGGACATGTGATTACCTTCGCTCTTTTACGTGTGCTGTGCCGCCTGCATCAGCACGATTACTCTGGTGTTGCTGTTTCAGGCCCTTGCGCGCACGTGTGCCTCTATTCAATGCTAGCGCAAGCCACTTGCAGACTTCCCTCTGTTGACGCGTTCTCATGGTTACGCCGCGGAGGGAAACCAGCGTCGTCATCTCACACCTTCGCGTCTTTCAACAGCAGAAAGTACAGTACGCGGTGCATCGAACGTCTGCAGCTCCTGTCAGAACCCTTCGACATGTCAAACTCGGCATCAATCGTCCACTTGTCAACGAGGTTGTGCAGGATTCCTTGGACATCGGAAGGGAGCCTGCCAAAAAGAACAGCATATGACGGATGCCAAGCAATGGGTATTGAAGAATAAGAAAGGCCCACAGAGCTCGCATTCCCGTCACTATCAAATATTCAACAAATCAAAGCTCGATCAAAGGTGCCTCCGGCTCAGGTGCTGGCGGTGGCGACGCTGCGACAGGGATCTCGTGAGGTTGCTGGCCGTAGAACTGAGGCTGTTGCTGGTGCTGCTGGTGCTGCTGCTGGTGCTGCGGTTCCTGCAGGCCATGAGGTGGCGGTGCATATTGCTGCGACTGCTGATGCGACGGGGGTGCGTAACCGTACGCTTGTCCGGCGTCGCCTGGGGGCGGATGGTCAGCAGAATAGCCTTGAGGCGGGGAACCCACATGACCATATGCGTTCGGACCACCAGGCCCCTGCTGGTGATAATACTGATCAGGGGAAGGACCGGCATGCTGAGGACCTGGCTGCTGTTGCTGCTGGCTGTGAGTTCCCGGTGGGGCTTGCTGCTGTTGCGGGGGACTTCCGTATGGTTGCTGATGTCCAGGCTCCCGGGATGGGTCTTGATTTTGAGCCGCGTGCTCGGAATTGACAGGGGCTGGGCCTCCGTCGTAATACTGCTGTGGCGGGAGCTGGCCCTGCGCCTGCGGAGGCTGAGCAGATTCGTGATACTGCTGAGAAGGCGGTCCGCCTTGCGCAGGTTGCGCCGGATCGTAATACTGCTGCTGGGGCGGAAATTGGGATTGCGGCGCTGGGCCTCCTGGCAGTGGACCTCCCTCATAATACTGCTGGGGCGGGATAGAATATGAAGACTGCTGATTTCCCGGAGGTGATGGGCCAGCCTGGTACTCAGGAGCTTGTTGTTGATAATAGCCGCCGTTAAATTGCGTTTGGGGCGCGGGTGCAGGCGTCGGATATCCGGAAGGGTAGCTCCCAGGTTGACCTGGCGCTACGTGCGGCTTCCGGTAACCCGCATTCGACAGACGCTCCTGCAACAATCTGTCGTACTCGCGCACGGCCCCGGTGAGCTGCTCATGAAGATCGTAAAAGTCCCCATACTTGCGAACGGTATCGTCAAGGGTGCGCGATAGTTTCGGCTGCATGGTAGCAATCTGCGCATACAGGGTCTGAAGTTCGACAGATCAGTTTCGGACGTTTAACGTACCACGTTCTAGTCCACGTTCCACACGCGATCGTACCTGAATCTGCGAGTTGGCCAATGCCCCTAGGCCGTGAGCGGCAACGTCTGCTTCGGTTCGTTCGACGAGCTGAGAAAACAAGCGGATGTTTTCCAATTCAACGGCGCTCAGCTCATGAGGGTTGTAGGACGAGGATGAAGCGGCTGGTACTGCCGCTTCGCGCGATACGGAAGCAGTCGCCGTTGGATACGCATTCTGAGAAGCCGCAGAGAGTGCTACATTCGCACGTGGGCTGACATAGTCATAGGTTGGTTTGCTGCTGCTATGGTCGTTGGTATAATCCGTGACCTTGAGGTCTTGGAGGGAGGCAGCTATCGCTGCTTTGAGATCCGCGTCATCATCCTCATCACGTGTTTTAGGTTTAGCGGCCTCGCGTCGCACAGGTTGAGCTACAGGTCGGGACGAGCTGGATCCACGAGATGCCTCCAGAGAAAGAGCAAGGGCCTTTTGCAAATCCGCGTCCTCTCTCGTCCCATAATCTCGATCCCCGGAAACGTGCCCAGTCGCAGCAGCTCTTGGCATTTTCGGAGTTCCAGCAGGTGATTTGGAGCTGAGCTTCGTGTGGCACGAGTCGCAGACACGGACTGGCTGCACAATGCCAAGGTGGCTCAGAGCAATGGTCTTGGAGGAGCAGTCCTTACAGAAAGTCTGACCGCAGTTCCGGCAGTGGTGCTTTCGATTGAAGGTAGTAAACTGAGACCTACAACGCATGCAAACATCGCTATCGGTCCATTCCGGTGCCTGGAATAAAACGCATATAAGCTCCTGCTATTCCAAAATTGGAAATATCCAATTACCGTCGTTGTTTCAATCATGGCGGCAGAGGAATCGCTTCGCTCAATAGCGGGGAAAGTGAGGCCTAAGAATAGAAAGACTGAGCACGGCAAGAGCGACAAAAAATATGCTCAGCAATGGCGGTTACCGTCTCGTTTGAGATGCTCGTAGACTTCCGTAACGTAACGCAGGTCGGCTTTGCTCTTGAAAGCTAGACCCCAGGACTGCAGGCAAGCAAGGATCTTCGAGCGGACGTCAGGATTTGTTCCAGTCTGAGGTGGAGAAGTTAGATTCAGGTCATGTGCGAAGAGCAAACGCATCTCCAATACTTACAGGAGCCCTGGCAATCGAAACGAGATTGTCTGTGAATTCTCGCGAGGCGACTTCTTGCAGAAACAAGTGACCCGAATTCTTTACACAGGTATCGGTGAGCTAGGTCATGGAGAAGTTTTTCATGTCAGCAAGAGCTTTCTCGAGTCAAGTGCAAGCACTGTTCACACGCACTTTCAGAACAAGCAGCTGCACGTTTGGGTTCTTGTGATTGAGCCGACGTCTGAGGCTCTGGGAGGCTTGCTTTGCCGTGACTTCTTTTGCCTTGATCTTATCGGCAATTTCGAGATTGAGCACAATGTCGTCTGTTCCCACAGGCAGGTTCTCGGAAGTAGCCTTGTCTGTCAGCGGGATAGGCGCAAAAGATGAGTGGGCGGCAGAAGCATCACGAGGCTTCCCAAGCCCAGGCCCAACACTCACCAACAAGATCGTCCAGAGGATTTGCGAAGAGAAATGACATGCTAGAGCGAGACAGAAGAGAGAGTCAGAGGGCCAGAGGGAGAGGGGAGAGACTGGGAATGTCCTTCTGGAAACGGGCGATGGGGGCCAAGCAAAGGACGTGGCGGTTCAACCCACACCGTCACCACCGCGTCGCTCTTCCACAAGGTCGTCGAGTCTGCGCCTTCCCCATCTTCAACTTCTTCGACTTCTTCTTGGCAAAACCCCCCTGCGCTCCACCTCCCAACATGTCTTTTCTCAGAAACGTCGCGAAATGTATGGAGCGGATCGCGCCGCTAAAGCTTGCCGAAAGCTGGGACAATGTAAGCGCAGCAGGTGTCCTGCCTTGGGCTGTTATCTGGCTACGTCTGCTCACCGCTCCTCCCGTTCCAGGTCGGAGTCCTCCTGGAGGCACCGTGTCCGCGTCCAGACGCCTTGACTGTGCTTCTCACCATAGACCTCTCTCAGGTACATCTTTATCCTAAACACCCCAGCAGAAAGAAACCAATATTTCATCTCGGAACAGGCCGTCTTGGATGAGGCGATCGCGAATCGCGACATCGCGGTCATCGTTGCGTAGGTGCCGTGCGCGGGTTAGCCGACGAGAAGCATGCCCCGCTGAAACGCCTTGAACACCGGCGTGCGCAGATATCATCCGGCTCTTTTCCGTCCCTTTAAGCGTCTTACCATGTCGGATGACCGATCCAAGATCGCTCTGCGCTGCGCGGCTGCGGGCATATCGATCTTCTCTCCTCATACGTCTCTGGACGCGAGTCCACGTGGGCCAAACGCATGGCTCGCCAGCGGATTGGGGAAAGGCACTACCGGGGTCATCACCCCGTTGGAGAACGCACCTACGGGTCATGAAGGAGCAGGCGCGGGAGGCTTTCATACCCTGGACGAGTCGGTGACTCTCACTGAGGCTGTCAAGCGCATCAAGGCACACTTGGGATTGCAACATGGTCGGTGCGGTGGAATTGAGAACTGTGCATTGCAAGACGGTACTTAACCTCTGAACGCTTTCTCTTCGAATAGTCCGTCTGGCCACTTGCCCAGAACACCAGGAAAGCGGCAAGGATAGGATCACAACCGTTGCAATCTGCGCAGGATCCGGCGCCGATGTTCTCGGAAGCACCAAGGCGGACCTCTATTTGACCGGTAATCAAGTGGGTATCGAGTTCGATTGATACAAAAAGTTCTGACCGCGTGCCTGTCTGCCCCACCTTCTCAGGCGAGATGTCGCATCATGAAGTCCTAGCCGTGCTTGCCAGAGGCACCAGTGTGGTTCTCTGCGAGCATTCCAACACCGAACGAGGGTATCTGGCGGCCGTCCTGCGCAAACAACTTGAAGGACTTCTGGCGGAGTCAAACCCTCATGCATTGGTCATTTGCAGTCGCGTAGACAAGGACCCTTTGGTGATTGTCTAGTGTTCAGCTTTGATGGCATTTTTAGCACGTGCGCCAGGATACTCCCGAAACCTGCACTCCCACTGCGTTCTGACCCTGCGTAGGAGCTTAAAAATTCATGCTAGATATTCACATAGAGTATAATGTTGAGCATCGGTGCAGCCGAAGCATCGTTTGAACCATCTCAGCAAATCAAAACGCTATCGAATTTGTGCGAACTGCAAAGCCGAAGGCCCAAAACTGCTGGTGCCTCACATTTACGAACCCCGTTTACATCGCTTTGTGAAGCTCGCCTCTTGAACCACCCTCGCAACCACTTCGTAATCTTGTTAACATGGGAGGAGGGGATCTGGTACGTACTGGCGCTTTGTCAGATCAGCCTCGTACAAGGGATCCTTTGGAGAGTCTAACCATCACTGCTATCATTTGTAGAACTTGAAAAAGTCCTGGCATCCCGGGACGCTCCGCAACCAGGAGAAGGTCTGGAAGAAGGAGCGCGATGCGGACGAGGAAAAGAAGAAGCTGGATCAGCTCCTCAAGGAGAAGAACGAGGAGCGTCAGCTCATGGAGCTGCAGGCCCTCAACGAAGCCACGGGAAGAACCAAGAAGCATGCAGAGCGTCTCGACTGGATGTATTCCGCCGGTCCGGGAGGGAACAAGCAGATCATCGATGACGACCGAGAGGCATACCTCCTCGGAAGGAAGCGGGTCGACAAGATGGTCGAACAGGCAAAGACCGTCGACGAGATGGACGCCGCCAACCAGTTCGCCAACGCGAACGCGTACGGAATGACGGCCAACACCGTCCGCGACACCCAGGCCAAGATTAGGGAGGATCCCATGTTGGCCATCAAGAAGAGGGAACATGCGTCTCTGCAGTCCGTCCTCAACAACCCCGTTGAACTCAAACGTTTGAAAGCATCGAAGTCATCGGACAAGAAGAGCAAGAAGGTCAAGAAAGAGAAGAAGGAGAAGAAGGAGAAGAAAGCAAAGACGGAGAGGCGGCATCACCGGCATGGTTCGGAGGCCACGTCCTTTGGCGAATCGAGCGACGGGGAGAGACGCAACTCGGTATCCGTTCGAGGTCCTGAGGACCGGGGATGGAGCGGTCGGGGGAGTAGTCCAGATTCACGGTCAGCAGCTCATCGTGTCAAGGAGGAGGACGATCCTCGAAGTTATGGACGACCACGGCCGGTTACGCACAACTCGTCCCCGCCTCGTTCCCGAGACTACGACCGGTACAGTCGCAAGCGCTCTCGGTCTCGGTCATGGTCTCGATCACCAGACCGACGGGATTATAGGCGATCTCCTCAGTATCGGCGCTACACTTCTCCAAAACGCTTTGAGCGCGATCACAACAAAAGGCGGTCACCTGAGGTGAAGACGGAGGCACCTTTAACACGAGGACCACCACGATCACCACCACGAGCACCACCAACAGCAGCAAAGTCTTCTTTGGACGTGGAGCGTGAACGCCGTCTCGCTGCGATGCAGAATGATGCTCAGACTTGGGATAACGAGCGGACGGCCCGCGTAGAGGAGGACCGTAAACGGGATGCAGCCGAGGATGCCGCGGATCTTGCGGCACGGATGAAGCGTCTCAAGGATCCAGATGGTGGACAAGGGCAAGGATTCCTGAGAGATCTCCAAAGGCAGACATACTCTGCTGCGGGCAGCAGCGCCGCGGATATGATCGTCCGGAATAAGGCGACGGTGCAACGTGGGGGAGGTGGATTTTCGAGAGATTGAAACCGCGCCCTTGCCATATAATGATTTATATGCTCTATCGCCCGGCAGCTGCCTGCTAATTTTTTTGAGGAGTCTCTACCTACGAGATGCGTTTAGCACGTGCCTCCACGTCTTTGCACGAGTTCCGATGGCAAAAGCCGCGCCTGCTACGGCCGCCCATCCTACGATCTCCACCACCCGTCTTCCGATGTCGAACCACCGACTTTGCCGTCTCCACCTCGACAGTGCTTTTGCGTAAGGGACTCTCGAGAAAGACACCATGGTGTACAGCGGAACCACCTTTGTCGGCATGAGGTAGTGGAGCCAGCCCTCCATCTTTTTCCTGAACAGGTATCCCGCTTTGGTGACGGACGACCTCATCTCCACGTAGTTGTACATTGCAAGGTCGCACATGGCTTCCACGTCCGGATTCCGGGTGGCGGAGTAGGCAGCGAGCGCGCCGGCAAGGGCAGCGGGGCTGGGACGCCGGGACTTTGGGGATGAAGGCGGTCCGAGGTGAGCCGTGAGGATCTCGTCCAAAATTGTGCAATCCTCCATGCCGCAGTTCATTCCCTGGCCGTAAAAAGGTACCATGGCATGCGCTGCGTCACCGATGATGAGGACACGATCCTTGTAGTTGTACGGCCGACACTGCACGAAGTATGATTAGTCAAAGCTCCATACTGTACGTAAATAGGCCGCCGACCTTTATCTGAAGCAAGCTACCCTTGACATTCTTGAAGTACTCGCTCACGAGCAAGTCACGGCCCATAACGGGTATTGAGTCCGGGAAAGTTTCGTCGTAAAACGCAAGAAGATCGGCTTCCGTCCTGATGGCGTCAAACTTTGCCCAAGGCATGAAGAGCGTAACCGTGAAGGACTTGTCCTACGAGCAAATTGTCAGAAAGGCATGAATTGAGCATTTGATGACGGCAGCATGTTTGATCCATATTCCTCACCAGATTCGGTAGTGCAATCATCATGAAGGTCTGTCGCGGCCAGATGTGCAGGTGGTGAGCGTCCATGGCATATTCGCCATCGGCAGTTGGCGGGATCGTCAGCTCGACCCAAGCGTGATCGATATAGCTCTGCGAGAAGTCGATACTAGGAGCCCATTAACATACAGCCAAAAGAAAACCGATATGCGGATGGACTGTACCGAGATTTACGCATGAGCTGTTGGCGGGTCCGGGAGTGAACACCGTCCGCACCTAGTATCAGGTCGGCATGCACCGAGACCGTCGAGCCGTCCTTTCTTGAGAGCCACAACTATAAGCTTCCCGACACTTTTCTTCCACCGAGTAGTTGTCGTCCGCCTCCTACTTTTTGAACTCCGCTGTTCGGTTGTCAAAGTCGCACTGTACCAGCCCATGGTCAAAGTGCATCGTGACGTTGGGGTTCTTCTCCGCGGACTCCAGGAGATGCTTGTTGATCATCATGCGATCGACCGAGTTAATGCACTCCCCATGGACCCCGTAGGGCTGGGAGGAGAGGGTACCGTCGAGGGCGTGGATCAAGCGCCCCTTCATAGGTATCATGTTGGCCAATATCTTTGCTTCCACACCGGCACCGGTCAACGCCGTAATCCCGCGGACGGAAAGAGCAAGGTTGATGGAGCGTCCCGTGTTGCCGCTTTCAAGTCTGACATCTGCCTTGATACTCAGTATCCTGCAAACTTACGATCCATTCCAGAACTTGGCGTAGTTGCCTCACCTCCTCGCGCTTCATAGACGTCTACTTTCCAGCCTCGCTTTGCACAGTATACGGCAGCGAGAGATCCAACGAGGCCACCACCGACGATAGCAACTGAAAAGGGCTCTGTCATCTGTTCGAATGGTTACGGGTTGTGGGGGAGATCCGATACACGTAGAAACCTGAAACATGACGGAGATGACGAGGCCCGAGTGGCTGGCAATTGTAGGTTTCCAGTTGTTGGACAGCACGGTCACTGCTGTAGGACCGGGAGGCAGCCGGGAGGTCAAGCAGCGGCTGTATGAGCTGATGGTGTGTTGAGCATGGGGGGCCCTCCTCGCTCTCTCTCAACCTTCGGGTCAACGAAGCCACCAACCCATGGTGCATATCTCGGCAGAACATTCCAGAGGATCATTCCAAGTTTCGACCAGAACGTGGCGCGCTCGCTGCTAATAAAATGATTCCCGCGCTCTCTTTCCGAAAATTGAACAGAAGCGGCTTCCCGATGAGTAAGACGCGCTCATCCTGACAACAATGGGACCGGCCTACAGAACGCCCTTGTTTCGTTGATCCCGTTGTCCGTCATGACTCATTCGACTTTATGCTGCCAATAGAGCTCAAGCTGCGTCGAGGCTAAACCCCACCCGTCAGTTTCGGCAAACAGGACAAAGGGTATACTCGCATCCGCGGCGGTAGTTGGCCGCCAACAAGATGACCTCCTATCTCGAACGCCTCGCCTCATTGGCGTCTTCCTGAGGTGTCTCGTCCAACAGATGACGGACGTGCCCTGCCGTAAGATTTGGAATAGGCTTTAAAGGGGCAAAGAGATCTCTCGGTCCATGCCGCAGCAGGGTTTTCTTAGGTCGAGGAAAACGACACAACCAGCGTGCAAAAAAAAAAATCACCATGTCAGCGACCGCTCACCACGGTGAACATCTCTCTCCGATTCTGACGACCATCCTGCTGGTCGCAGTTCCGGGAATGGGTTTTATTGACAAACTACTTCACGTGCTGATCCCGGAGTCTTCGACCACCAACTCTCAGTCGCGCAAGGCTGTGCTTCTCTACATCAACAATATCGTCGTCCGCTTCTTCATCTTCAGTATCGACGCCTACAACTTTCCAGAGTTCGTCAGGAACTAGAGCACTCCGTATGACATGCGGGACGAATGGTATCAATTGATGCTGGTCTCCATCAGCCTTTATCTATCTATGATTGGTATGTATGATACAATCGATACCGTCGGCCCGATGTTGCTTTCGACAGCCTTCCAGCTCACCTACCGTATTGCCATCAGTCTACGAATTCGCGTTGGGTGAAATGAAGGCCATCAGCATCGCTCATCACACCATGGTGGGCTCGCTGGATTCCCGATCTTCTCGGTCATTTTATCTACATTTACCGATTTTGCACACTTTTCGGCACCCCCATCGCAGTCGCCATCGCTTTTAAGGAGTTGGTCCACAGGACGAGAGGGGGACCCGAGTTCGCAAGAGAGTCCTGTTCTTTGGTGAGAAATACTATCGCGTCGCTTTGAGCATCACTAATGCCATCGCACTCGGCTACTATCTTTGCAACTTCTCGTAAGGGTGGTCGATGATTTTCCTGTGCTGTCGATCTTACTTCCTGGCTTTAGTACATGCCGTACTTGCAGGCTATTGCCGTTGAGTCTGAAGCTATTCATGCCCTGTACCCTCATCGCTCTCATTCCGGACCAGGTGAGGCTGTCGCGGGCTCTTCCTCCTTTCTTGATCGCTGTTTCGTCCCACGCTGACAGCTGTCTCTGTTCTTCTTTCCTGACCTGTTTCTATCTTCACTCAGTATCGGACAGCGCAAGTCGTCAACCACTGGCAGCGAAAGCTCTCGCTCGAGCTCTCTCGTCGCCTCTCGCGCTGTCCGTCCCCCAGCGAGCTCGGTGGTCGTCTTTCGGTGGCGCTGTCTCCGATCCTGCCGGAGGCGCTTCGGAGACGGATATCGACCTCACCCACGTCGCCTGCTTCGCAGTCTGGGCTAAGGCTGAGCACGACCTTCTCGCCGTCCCTGCAGGGCATCATCGACAGTCCCGTCAGTCCCGTGGATCCACAGTCCAGTCCCACCACCCCAGACGCGTGGAAGACGGCCGCTCCCCTGCTGTCCGGAGGAGGCCTTCGACCGGGAACAGCGGGCAAGCCTAGGAGGAAATCGTTGGCTTCTGCAGTGGAATGAGATGAACAGACTTAGCTTTACCCTTCTTCTATGATATCTATGAAATGACGTTTGATCACATGGTGCTAGAAACAAGGGTGCCTCGGCTGTGGTGGCTTACGGCGAAACAATTGGGTTATCGGCTGGCCCGGTTGGGAGGAAACGCCTTGGAACGCTCAGGTTCGACTGACTTAAGAAGGAAGCGGATCGAGATCAGGATTTAGTAGCAGTTGCACCTTCACCTCGGCCTTCCCGCAATGGCCGTTGTCACTTAACGGCGCTGAAAACCACCGAAATGCGAAATCTACATGCATCAGAGTATGGACCAGCACACCTCTAACTTGGCGTTTGGGGTAATGTTTTTAGCATCGGAAAAACAGTCTGCGGGGAACTCTGACCTTCGTCAAAAACGCTCGAAAAACATAAGTGCATATCCCTCATGGCATCAAAGCCCGCTACGATGTGCGACCAGCACATCTCTGTCATTTGGAGTGCTCTGTCTGACCGCACAACTCCCTCGTCAATAGTCCGGGGTGTTACTGTTATGAGGCCAGAGCCTTATACTAGTCACGGAAGCTCACGAAGTCAGAAACTGCAGAGCCAGCTACGACCTCAACAGTTGTACCTGGGTTCCTGATGAGAGACGTCCTCGGAAAGCCCCATGATGTCAAAGCGAGGCATATCCTCGTTTATTTTTGGAGAGGAGCGTGGGAGTGGGAGTAATAGGAGGAGGAGAAGGGAAGAGGGGTTTGATAATCAAAGCGGTTCTCTTCCTCGTCCTTGACTGTTTTGGGCAGCTTTGGAGACAGACTACGTATCGGTACTTCACTCATCCCGAATCGATCGGGCAACAAGACTGGAAGAGATCTCTTTGAGGCCCGCACTCGAGACAGCAGCACAAACATAGAAGACCCTCACCTACCACCACAACCACGATGTCATCTGGGCACAGCATGCCCCTTCAACTCCGCCGAGCGGAACCGAAAGACATCCCGGCCATATCTCGTCTGTCGGCTTTGGAAGCAAGTGACGACCCTGAGCGCATACTTAAGCGACGCTTCGGAGACTCCGTGAACATCCGAGAGACCGTGTATGAGCAACCTTCACTGAGCTGCTGGTAGCCCAGCCTTCAACGAGTTTCTAACTGTCGAATACAGTTGCAGCTCCCCGTTCAGCATCGTCGGGACAGAGAGCGAAAGCGGAGAGGTCGTGGGGTTCCTGGCTTTGACGATTGGACCGCCGGAATACGTAAACGACGGAGAATCTTTGGCGGGCCAGGGGCATACGGGGGCGCTCGCTCGTGCGGATTGGCCAGCATGGGTTCGCAAGACTTACGACCCAGCAACTGATATGCAGGTGGGTTGGTCATCGGAACCGAGAGGCGGGCGATAGCGGAGTGACAGGGTCTGACTCGTCCATGGTCAGGTTCACAACTCGAAGTTTGTGCAACTTCTCATCACCCACCCGACAAACAACACAGCGGACGACTTCCTATCCGCTGCCCTCCAGTGCGCTTTTACCTTACTTCCACAAACGCGCTACATCGGCTACTTTCTCCCATCGGGCACGGCCATATTTGCACCCCTGGTGCCTCCAGCGGCTACCCCGACCGGGCATACCGATCTAGCGGATGGTCCACCTCCACCCCGGAAAAAGGCACCGAAGGTCTTTGTCGATGTACCGGCAGCCGGAGGAGCCCCGCCTAACAATAGGCTCCTTCTATGCTCAAGAAAAGACATCCTGCCGGGACTCAGAATCAGAGATGCGAGAGTGGAGGATGCAGACGACTTGGTGCCAATGTTTAAGGAGCAAAATGTAAGGAACTATTTGTGCTGTTACCAAACAGGATCCAAAAATCTGACAGTGTTGTGGTATAGTTGATTGGAGAAAACGAGCAAGCAGACTTCTACCTTGCGCATCTACTCGAATCACAGACGGAAACCATAAAGACACTGGTGGCAGAGGTACCTGCATTATATGTCATCCTCTGTTCCCATTCTTATTTCTAGGCTGACGCTCCTTGCGTCCACAGGCAGACGGAAGAGTGATTGGTTTCATCAGTCTCGACAGCGATATTCAGCAGGCTTCCCTCGTCGAAACGTTTGATTTGGATCCATTTGACAGTCTAGCAAAGGGTATGTATATTGCACCTCGGTTGAGTTTCACGTCTGACCGGCAAGCGTCTGCTTTCAGACCCACGACCCAGACGCAAAAAACCCGCCACCCCTCCTCCACCACCCGCACCGCAAACTCCCCTTCCTGAAGAGCAAGAGCAGATTCAGAGCGACGAAGATGATAATGACCACGTCGTTGATCCTGCACCGGTAGAGGAGCCTCTTCCAGTCGAATCCGATACGCTCAACGTTACCTCGCCGTTGTCAGCTACGCCCCTGTCTACTTCCCGCCCGGCTTCGGTCCCGGTGTCTAGTCACACACCTCCCCGATCTCCATCGGCCACCACGTCGGAGCCCGCACAGGATGATGGAGAACCCAATGCATTCTGCATCAGTCTTTTCTCGATGAGTCCCGAATACGAGCGGCAAAGTGGAGATCTAGTTAAGGCGGCTTTCTTGGCGTTTCCGGAGAGGGATTACTGCGTAGTCACACTGGCGGCCGCAAGGACACCGCCCGCGCTGGTGGCTGGATTTACCAGCGTTCCAGCTAGGGTCGGATCCTCGGATAGGTAGGAGTGGCGGATGCTGTTTAATTGAACACGCGGGGCATTAGTGTTGACCTATCTGCATCCAGACACTGCTTGTACCTTACCAATCGATTCGCGGCGCTGGACGGCGTGGTCGCGGTGTCTAGGGCCAATCGAGATTCTATCGATGCTGTCGGGACCTTTTTGGACGATGTACCCTCGCATGATGAAATTCTATCTGCATTTTCGGACGCGGTGGATGCTCACGATGGCGGTGGGTCTCCCTGTCTTACGCTTAGTCTTTACAAATCTGGACTTGTCACTGAACATCGGGTCAACAGAGCGTTCGCAGGCTTTTACGATCGAAGCCGGCGACCCATCGCAGCTAGTTGGAATAGTGGTCACCAGCGGTTTAGTGGAGGCCCAAGCCCGAAAACCTTGGACAGATCAGTTCGACACAGCTGCCGTGCCTGGAGGGCATGAGGTTTTCGCCAAGCTCGAGCGGATTGTAATCAACCCGTTATTTGAACATCAGGCACGATGGGTCTTGGAGGTATGGAATCATGCCTTTTCAGAATCAGTGGAAGGCTATCTAACCCAATCTACGCTTATAGGAGGTGATGCGTCAGACAGGTCTCAGGTCCCTCGTCCACGCTGCTGAGCAATATGTAGACGACGGTATAGTGCCGACCGACGCATCAACGAGGGCATTTACCACCCGAGAGTTTGTTCCAGTCAGACCGCGGCGGGAGTAAGTTCGATGTCCTAGCGTCGAGTCATTCCGGGCGGCAAAGCTGATGTTTCTACCGCATTCTTAGGATAGAGTTTCCCAATGGTATCAGAGATGGTGTCCCGCTAGCGCCGCCCCTTCCGTATGCACTCCGCATGTTGACCATGCCGTTGCTTTACGAGCCGCGGGTAAGCAAGATAGCCAAGCGTTAATTTGTTTCACGTCTTTGCGAACTGATAACTTTTAGGTCGCTGTTAACACCCGCATAGTCGTGATGGGAGCCTCGGATTGTGGAATCGGGTTCCTCGAAACCCTTGCATATGTAGGAGCGGGTGAAGTCTGGATCGGTCGGGAGTGCTTGCTCATCCCATGATGTTCTCTCTTTACAGAATCCACATCTGCGCTTCGCCAATGTGACATTGGTGAGCACAGCTGGAGCCCCTTGCGCCGCTTATGTCAGTCGACGGTGCTATAGCGATGTCGAGTAGGTTCACACGGGCGAATGATAATCTCGAAAGACCCCTTGACTGATCCGATGATTAGATTCGGACAGCTCGGTCTTGCCGAGTACGTCAAGATCGTGCGAGGAACGGTCGCCGAAGTAGACAGACTGGAGAAGCGATGTCAACTCACCAACACCTCACTGATTAAGTGAGTTTGTTTCGGCTGGTTTGAAGGTCGCCTGAATAGTGCTAATGTTGCGAGTCGCGACAGTTACGATTATCTCGTTCTTGCGCCTGGTCTTCAGTTCAATACCAAAAGCCTCGGGGCCGCTGCCGGCAAGGTGCATGGGGTAGTAGCCTTGAATGCAGCCGAGCACGCGGCGCTTGACGTAGTTGTTACGCATGCACTCCAAGCCCGCATCCCAGCTTTGTTTGTGTAAGCTCTACGTGAAGGAGGCAGACACTTTAGAAAGTAGATTGACTGAGAATTCCTGACAAAGATATGGACGAGATTTGAAGGCATTCGCTGGCGTGCAAGGTGAGTTGACCCGATTGCACTTATTCTTCGAGCTGTTGCTAAATTACTTTATCTTTGCAAGTCCTGTTGGAGGCAGGCGTTCCCGCTTCTCAGATAACACTGATCGTGCCGCCTGCGCGACTTCCTGCGTCGTGCTTTGATAATGCCGTGCTGGATGTCAAAGTGAGACACTCCCACGATTTTCAGCAAGAAGACTTGCGGCTGAACCGCATTCATATGTCTGTCTTAGATGCGCGAGATCCTTCAGTCTCTTGGGGTATCAGTGCTGGACAACTGGTCCCTCGAGCGCATTGAAGCGGAACATGGAGCAATGACTGGCCTCGAACTCGTGTTTCGTGAAACCGGAGAGCGGAAAACTCTCACTGGCAGAGCGCTCATATACGCTGACGAACGTAGCGTGTCACCGCCGACATTTCGTTGCATCAACGACAGCTGCCTGGTCTTTGATGGGCAGCTGGTGGTCGACTCCCAGTTCCGGACGCAAGACGACTCCGTGTATGTTCAGAGAAGGACCGCTTCGAATAAATTGAAAATATGCTCATGGAGATCTCAATAGGTTTGCCGCAGGGAGTATAACGAAGTACTCAAGTCGATACCAAACGACTTGGTCTCATGCACTGTGTGACTCGCGTCAAGTCGGCGAAACGGTGAGCGGGCAAACTACTCAACACTGTTCAAATGACTCGTAACGCTGACGTTGCCGGCAGTTGGGTAAACTCCTTCTCCCATTATTCGATCCTACTTCTGCAGACCTGAGCGGGGCCAATACGGTCTTTTCCAAAGCCGCCGATCAAGGTCGAGACCTCCTCGAATTCCCGGCTGCGAAGAAGACGTTAGCGATAATGCCCGGGAATCTACAGTACTTTCACTTCGACCAGCCTCGACTTCTTTCCCATACCCTTGCGTTCCGGTCCGCTCAGCCAGACTACGTATGTGTGATACGCTCTTACCGCGGATCACCTCTTCATGCGTTTTGAGAGCCGTGGCTCATCTAGATTCCTGCCGTAGGGGCGAGACCTAGTGATCGATAGCCTCTCGGCAGATACGGCAACGACGGGCGGCTCCTACTTCCGTATTCACGTCGACGACAACGGGCACATCCGGTCCCTCACCTACCTCGGGAGTCGACGCATCCCCGTCGGAAACATGTTATGCCTTTACGGACTGCATGAGAAGTACCTGAACAACCTCGTTGCCCGATTCGACGAAGGAATCATCGAAGACTTTATCACGTGAGTGCTGAGAGACGTAATGATGGTTGGTCCAGCTTCTTGACGCCTGCGAATTGCCGGCAGCTTCTTTGAAGGCGATTGGGCTCTTCCGATCTTCTACGACCGGTTCCCCGACTTTGCGCAGGATCTCGATGAAGAGCTGCAGGGTCTGCGGGAGTCGGATGGCAAGGACGGTGCTATGGCCGAAGTTTTGGACGCGCTCGCTGAGAAGCTTGATGTCGGTGTCAAGGTATGAGCGGGATACGTGCGAAAGACTGCCAGGCTCCTGCTAACTGCTTCGACGACGCAGCTCTCGGAAGGCGAGCAAAGAGGACTTTACCGAGCGTTCGACAACGACAAAGGCCGCAAGGTCCTTGACAAGAAGGTGTTCGATTATCTGCTTGAAAGCGAGATCTATCGGTCGTTCCCGTGAGGACTCAAGGCGTGAAAGAAACGGTGGAACATCGTCCATAGATTATCTTCGTATTTCGGATTTTTGGATGAAACCTCTGTGTCAAATCGTTTCCTGCTCGACAGATAAATCATCACGCAGGTCGCTGAGGAGAGTTTAAGAACGCATTCGTGATTGTTGAGAAACAAAGTAACAGGCGTGGGGAGATGCAATGAAGTGACAGCCAAGAATTTGCTTCCGAATGACGGAGGAGAGATACAGATGGACGGGAGAAGGGAGGGTCAAAACGTCCCCCCAAAATCGACCATCGTTTGTCCCCAGCCAGCGCCCCGCATGATAGCCATTGCGAGGCCTCGCAGTTTGCGAGCGTGCGAGGCATCCACGGGAGACGTTCTTGCCTGACTGTCCAGGAGGGGCAGATATAAGGTGGACAGATCCTCCAGAGCTTCCCGGGCTATGCGTTGCGACATCTCTTCTGCGGTTGTTTCGGTCAGCTCGGCACTCACAACGATCAAAATGTACATCGTGAGGGGCTGCAGAGCTGCAATGCCGATAGGCATGGCGGGGTTTGCAGCGGTGAAAGGGCGGTGTATGCACTCCTGCGGATAGGTAGGGCTCACGGCTAGTGGGGCAGGCGCCGGCGGCACCGCAAAATAACCTCGAAGGGTATAAGCGAGAGCACGCCTGACGACGGTCAGCATGTGGCGGGAAGTGACCAGCCGTGCGTTAGGTGTGGCGTCGACCGGATACAAGGCGTTGGGATTGCTTATTGGCGGGCCATGCAGCTGAGCCATGGTGGAGAGGTAAATGGCGACGTTATAGAGCGAGCGGCTTTGATTTGGGCGACGACACCCCTGTGCCATATCGGATGTAGGAGGATCCACAAAGTCCGCCAAAGACGGAAATTGATGCTTCGATTGTCGCAGATTCTGGTACCAAACCAGCATCGGCAGATGGAGTGAGGCCATGGAAGGCTCTGGTGGCAAAGTAGCGAGAACAGCGTGAGCCCCTCGTCCCGCGAGAGTCGTGTCATGATCTCTTCGGCGCGACTCGTGCATCTGTTTGTACCGCATCACTCGCCGTGTCATACAAGATCCCTGTACTGCGATAGCCATCGCTTGTGATGGATACTCTACGAAATGACTGCGACTGAAGACTTCCGCTGCGGGATAGGCTGCAAAGACCGTGAACTGAGCACTGCGTAAAGGCATCTGTTCTCGCATATTCCTCAAGTCTCGCTCCCGCTGTAGGGCATCGGCAGGAGTTTCCCAAGGTCGCCGTTCGTAAAGCATATCTCGATGCTGGGTTTCATCAAAGAACAGCGAGATGCTACCAGCGAGAGAGGTAAAGGTGTCGTAGATCATCGCCATGGCCCTGAGATTCCAGTTAGCCTCCCGATCTCGCGCAAATTGCTCAGGATTCGATGGCGGGAAGCCTTCGCTCAATGATGAGTCGACATGGTGATAATTTGGAAGCGATTGACAATAGGTGAACGCCTCCATGATCCACTTGTATGCCTTTAAAGGGTCGTCCAGGCTATAATACAAGCCACCGAGCAGGATCATCGCTTGTGCCACGGCCGCGTTGTCGCAAGCTCGATTTGACAGCGCTGCATCGGCTCTGATCATATATAAACGTTAGCAAAGAGCTTTCAATCATAAGTGTATTCTGCCGCAAACTGTACCAACCTTGACACGAATTGACGCAACGCAGCCAGCCGCGATCCGTAAGCCAGCTCCAAACCAGGATGTGTAGAGAACATGACGCCAGTTGCGTACATAACATTCAGAGCTCCCTGTTGAAGATCACTCTCCTCAGGCACAACAGCGTAAGGCTGATATCGCGTGGATTCTAGTCCCATTTCCAACAAATGAGTATGTAGGTCCGGAGGCGCCGACTGATCGTATTGTAGTGCCGCAGATCCCATCAGATTGTAGTAAAGTCCACCGCTTTCATTGAGCGCGGTATATATCGCGGGATCGACCGTATATCGTCCGTCGGCATTGAAGGAAACTGCAAAAATCCATTCGTAAGTTATTGTCCTTATCTCTTCAAAATCCTTCGGCACTTACCTAGGTCTGGAACGTCCCACAGCTGGGGAAGCATATTGACAGCCCCTCCAGTAAACGGTCCCGATAGTCCCAGCATCTCTAGATCATCTGGCTCATCATCGCCATGATCGACGCCGTTGTGCTGCAGCGTGCCCAGGCCCGTGGTCGTCATGATCCCGTCTACGGGTTGAGCGAGGAGATCACTGTAAGGCCTGCCAGAGGCGGGGTCCGCAAAAAAGGTTCCAAACGAGTCGTCTCTCGTCGTGGCCCCCATCTCCGGAGAGCCTGAACTGGACGCCGTAAAGCCTTCGTCATGCGATGTGATGGACGATCGAACAGGTCCATCCCATGGGTCTCGCCCGCGCGAAGAGTCCACAAATGACCACTGAGAACTCGGGAACGATTGCTCTTGAGGGTGGTGCTGCCGTGGAGCCGATCCGCTCACCACTCCGCTTCCTCCGGGTCCTCGCACAGCGTGCTTCTGAATCGGACGGTATATGCAAACGGAATTTTCGTCATCCCGTGCCCTGCCCCGCAAGCACTGGCCACAGGACGGCCTTCCGCCATCGCATCTGCGCTTCTTCTCCCGACAGGCTCCTAGAGATTGAAAAGTTCAGCGACAATGTCCGTGGCTCAAGCTGCGACTCTCGAACGACCCACCGCACGCAAGAGCTTGTCGCTTTGGCTTTCGTGGTGGGGGAGCGGAAGGGGCTTGGAGGATATGATTGCTGTAAGCGGACATGCACGAGGAAGAGGCTTCAAGCGGGGGGTACACGTTGTGCTAGGGGTGAGTTTGAATCCCAGATATGCTGTTCGGATATTAATCCGTCGTGAGGTTCCACGTGTGGCGACTTGGCAATGCTGAGGAGGTGCCCTTGATGTGAGGAGCGATGGGTGACGGGGGTGGTGTGTGGCTGTGCGCGGAGGACGTACCGAGGCCCTGGATCCTGGTAGATGAAGAACCGGGATTTCCCCCCATTCGCTGCCCCCTGGGCCCATGGCCAACTTGCCCATCGGCAAAGCACAAATTTACAAACGAGCAACACATTCGTCAACATGTCTAGGTAGCATTTGGAGCAATTCACTCGCCCGAAGCTATCTCAGGGCGTGAGCTAACCCCCGTTTTCCTTTCGCAGACACTCAAAAAATAACACGGCGTTGGCATACTTCACACACTACGAAAAGTCGCAACTCAACTATGGCACGACAAAGCAACGGCTTGGACGGGACTCCATGCGAAACTTTGATGCCTGTTTTCTGTGCTTGCAGCGGGCGCGCGAGCCAGTATGCTGGTGGGTCCCAAGTGCTACCTGCGACCATTCCCATCGCGACGCCCCCGATCTCTAAAAAAGTGCTGCCGTGTTTTGGTTCCTTAGTGGGGAAGGGCATCTGGCATGCAAGGTGCGTCGCCCGCGACCGATGGCCGCGCCAGCTTGCCAAAGCTTCCCAGCTCTAACACTTCTCGCTCGAGAAAATCTCAGGAGTGCATGTATGAACATATTCTTGCCCAAAAGAAGGAGATCACACGACAACAGCGCTTATACAAGGAGCAGCAGCAGCTATTACAGGTAAGAAGTAGTCGAGCAATTTTTATCTTTTGGCTTGTCTCTTGCGGATCCTGATTTTGCGCTAACCCTCTGCCAGGCCGAACGACAACATGGGCTCGACGCATTGAACCAAGCCGAAGTTGACCGTTTCGAGCGAACGGAATCTCAGTTCCTGCCGTCCATGATGAGCGCAGCGAAGGACCTCGGAGAGGGACGGAGACTGATGGACGGGAAGGTGTACAAGCTGGTGGAAACCGACGACGGTGCGGGGGTGTACCAGTACGACGTGCTGGAGAACCGGCAAAGAGCCCAGGAGGCATCCGAAGCTGCAAAGGCACCCACGGCCGAGATGCGTTTGGCCAAGCAGAAGGCCCTGCCCAGTTTCTGGATTCCATCGTTGACTCCAGACGCCAAGCTGGTCGTCATCCAAGCACCCAAGATAGAGACCATGTGCACCGCAACCGAATCTCCACATCCAGTATCGTAAGTTCGAATTGGCCGTCGGCTCAACAACTGACATCCTAGCCAAGCTTACCTATATCCCTTACTATTCAGTGTAAAGAAGCTCATTGATGTTAAGTTTACTACTGACAAGAGTGACGCCACGCAGCGTGTGTGTCCAGCGTGCTTGAAGACGTTAACAAATGGGTCAAAGATTGTGGTGCTCAAAAACTGTGGCCATGTGCTATGCAAGGGCTGCAGTACGCGCTTCGTTCGGCCAACCCACAAGTGCCATATCTGTGACATCAAGTGTAAGGACAAGGATATCATAGCGTTCCAGGGAGAGGGTAAGTGATCCTCGCAACTTTCGACCGGCGCACAACTTTGACTGAACATGTTGCTCTGCAGGCACTGGATTTTCTAGCGGGGGCGGGAAGGTCGAAAGCTCCAAAACCCTCGTCGCTTTTCAATAATATTTGCTCCTATCGCTGCGCAGTGCGCCAGGCGAACACGATCGAACCATTTGATTTGAAATGCCTAATGTGCCGAGATGGGTAGCTGCATGCATCCGCAATGGGGGTTGACACGCTGAGTACGATTTGATTCTGGTGCTGAAGAGAAGATCACGCCTTTAGGGGCTTCAGCCCGAGCTCCGCTCTCATCTTGTTAGTCTCTTCGATGCTCATCGAGTCAGCGCCAGCTCCTCCCTCCGCACGTTCAGCGGGAGGCTTGTAAGAGGTCGCCTTCTTTCCTGAAGCCTGCTTCTTGAACAGACCGTCCACTTTCTTGGAAGAGATTGCGATCTTCTTCCGGGAAGATTCGCCATCATCCAACTTCCCTACCTCTTGGCCTCTGTCATCGCCCCGCTGTTCGCGCGATGGACGTGCGCGGGCATCGTCTCGTCGTCGGGGCTCGTACTCGTCTCTACTGCGACTCCGACTTCGGCTTCGATGAGTCCGTCTACTGCCACGACTCGAGCGTTCGGGACTACGTTGACGAGAGGACGAGCGTCTGTGACGATCTCGATCTCGATCGTCTATGCGACGTGAGGAATGACGATTGCGTGAGTAAGATCGCGATCGGCTTCTCCGCTCGCGATAGGATGAGCGCTGGGGAGAGCGGGAACGCGTCCGCGACCGGGAGCGTCTACGTCTTCGATCTAGCCGCTCGTCGCGGCTGGCCGAGGATCGAGGGTGACGTTTGCGACTGGAGCTTCGTTGGCGACTGCGATGGCGGTCAGGTCCAGGTTCGGCCGTAGAAAACTCAGATCGCTCCAGGCGATCTTTCTCCGCAGATGCGGGCGGCTTTGGCTTCCCGTCCGAAGAGCTAGCCCCCTCACTTGCATCATCTTCAATGATTTCCTCCTCCTCCAGGTCTTCCTCGAGCGGGCTGACTCGCGGTTCCAAATCCCCGTTCTCCTCCAGGATGTGTCGTTTTGTGATACGGGGCAAGATGGTATCGCACACTCGATCTGACCGCAAGAGGTCGTCCACAAATTGATCCATGAAAGTAAGTTCGAATTCGCCATCTGAGCGAGAGCCTGGAGTTAGCAGATTCATCAGTGGACCTCATCGCCAGAGAAGAACATACTGATATTCCGGCGCCGTAGCTTTCGGAAGTCCAATAGCAGTGGCTCGAGGTATTGATAAATCTCCAACGCACTTCCAGTAAGACGTAGATAAAAGGCACCCAGGGCGCGAAGATATCTGACGAGCATACCATCAGCATTCCCGCCATAAAACGGTGAAGCTTGATGTTTTTAGATCATACTTATAGTCCTCGTTCTGAATGTACAACCGCAGGATGTCCTTCTCCGGCTGTAGTTGAAGCATTTTCAAAGCCAGGCAGAGGAACTCTGTTGGTTTTTGGTTACCATATTGCCCACCGATGCACGGAAGCGCCACGGCTTTGTCGATGATAGTCTCTGCGGTCAGAGCAAAGCACGATTCCTTCCAGTATAGGGAATCGTAGATCCGCGTCCGAATGATCTTCTCTACGAGAAACTGAGGATTTTGTCCATGGATGTTCTTCGCCCCGGTATCGGTTCGGTTGGCCATGGGCGAACGCTTCAGAGTCTCAACGCTGTATGTTTTCAGTGCTTTGTACTAGGATTGTTTCTGCTGGAAGGTCAACGGAATTGAGTGCGTTGAAGTGGAGTGCGAGGAGTCGAGAAAAGCCGAGCTCTGGCATCCTTTCATGAAAAGCTCATCTGCTTGTGCAGCAGTTCTCAGTACGGTCACTCTACGCGAATCGTCTCCGAGGTTCCTTCGTTGCTGCTTTCAAATGCTCCCTCGCACCGTCTGCTCCAGCGCTTTTAACCGCACGATAGCCTTTGCCAGTCCCTCTGCTGCCTCGACCCTCCCACGCCTTCTCGTTCGCGCTACCGCGACTTCGCCCACCATAGTCCGCCCAATGTCCCTTCGAACCACCGCGAGCGTCGCAAGCGCCAGCAGCGGTCAAAAGCCTCTTCTCCCCACCACCGCCCTTCCAGAATCCGAGCGCAGACGTCACCTCGCCAACCTCTCGGGCTGGCGCTTCGTGAACGACGGGAAGCGCGACATGATCCAAAAATCCTTCCGATTCGAGGATTTCAATCAGGCTTTCGGCTTCATGACGAGGGTCGCGATGCACGCGGAGAAGATGGATCATCATCCAGAGTGGTTCAACGTCTACGACAAGGTGGACATTACCCTGTCCACCCACGAATGCAACGGGTTGAGCGCGAGGGACATGGAGCTGGCCAGGCTCATCGAGAGTCAGCTCGGAAGGGAGGAGCCTGTCAGCGTTGTTTAGAAGCATCATTCATGGGATTGGAGGGGGGATCATGGCACACCCGGGATCATGGAGCGCTCGAGGAGTTTACACGGCGGCCAGCAGTGAGAAACATGGCCTTGTTGTATAGATGTCGTAACATGGTCACGCTCGGGCACGAGCTTGCAAAATATCTTCTTCGCTATGCACCTTTTATGCAATCGTATTCATGCGTCATATAGATTCACCATGGATACATCAACATCGTAGTCTTGCATGGCTGGTGTCATAGAACAGAAGTCAGCAGTTAATTTCGCTTTTTCGAGCGTTATAGAACTCCGCGATTCTTCCCAAGGTCAAATCCCTATGGCACCGTTGACGGTCCGCGTGCCGACATGGACACTCATCCGCTGGTAAGTCACCTAGCTGGCTATGCCCGCTTGTCCTGGGCCCAAAACCGCTTGTCCGCGACGCGTTGATGGTTATCGTCTTTGCAGTTCGCTCGGTTCGTGAGCCAATGTCCAACCTCACCCGAGAAGCTACGATGGCTTTCTTTCCAAGTTTATCTTGACCTTCTGCTCGGTACACCTCAATACGATTGCTAGTGTCCTGCGACTTGATGTCTAATGGATGCGTTCAGCAAAGGAATGGGCGCAGGTGACCGCCCATTACGTGGTCAAACTTGAGAAAGTGGTTTTGCGAGCGAGGATGACCTCAGAGGTAAGTTGCGAGCAAGATCGACCGATACTCCCTGATCTCTATCCTGACGGACGGCTTTTCGTTGGGAACAGGCTCAGACTGAGGTCATCGTTCCGATGTCAGAACGGGAGACTTGGAGCCTGGCTGGGTAAAGTAGCAGTGGTGACCCAGAGTGGCTGGTTCAGAACCTCAAGCTCCGCTCGTCGATAGTTTGCGGGATGTTTTCGAAGGGCTGCACGAGCTCGCACCAGAAGCTGAGAGGTGAGATGCTGCTGCTCGTAGTGGCTACGCCCTGCAACGCTAAATATGTTCGTATAGCATGGTATTGGGAATCATGTCCACGGACTCTACCGTGGTGTACTATCGCATTTTGAAAGGACTGGTACCACCACTCGAAGAAAAGGAAGCCTAAAAGGAGAACTGTCCCTCCGGACTGCATATGTACGCCGTGGTCGGGACGAAGATAGAAAGGCGTACGCTCGCTTCCCACGTCCATCCTTCGATTACAAGGGTAGAGCTCGCTCGGATCTTCGACCTTTTCCTTGATTTCGTTAGCCCGAAACGGTCGAACGTCGTGAAAACTCTCAATCCTCGGACCTGGGAGGATCTTGGAGTATGTTTTTGACTTGCGCTGGTAAATAGAGGTCGCCAGGATCATAGAGCATCGAAGTTGATAGCGTGCAGCGCTTTTCGCCGTTCTCGTTCGTCCTCGCGCTAAGTAGGACAGAGATGAGCAATCGGACGAAACGATGAGTTGCGAGGGCATACCTTCTCTGTCCAATGGAGAGCAGCTACCACCGACGATAAAACCACGAGCGAAGTGAGTAGGACGAGCATGACGGACTTCGATGCGGAGGAGGGATTTATGTAGAGTTCCAAGGTCCAACTACCAAAAAGAAGCATAAGCGCCGAATTAAGGAATAGAAAAGTCCATATTGTAACTTGGACTCACCTTGTAGTATCTGCTGCGGCATCCGATTCGTATGGTATCACCACGAGCTGTGAGTTTGGGATTACACCCTGATACGCCGCCACGTGGGAGATCTGCGGTGCAAACATATGATTTAGCATAGCAGTGATGCAAACGCAAGGTGGCGTTTGGAGTCAGAACTGACCTTTTCTTTTCGTCGTGTAACTCCAACGAACAGATCTTCTATGTAGTTGTTCGTTCTACCGAGGCCGAATAAAGCGTACGGAGTTTGCAACGAGAAGTACGTGGATTGTGGAAGTTGGGCAGCTGTTCGATATGACATGTACTTGAGTAACCAGTAGTGAAACTACCCTGAGGCGAGCTTACCCTGTGTCGCCCGCCGCTTGCCCGCGGTGTCCAGCACCGTATACTTGAAGCTTGCGCCGACGTAGTTTACGCCGTATGGCTGCATATGAAATACTGAGCCACAAGTCTCCGGGAAGATGCAGAAGGACGCCAGCTACGAGCCTACCTTTGGCGAGGGAAACCTGTCTCCAGTGGGACACCATGCTGGGCAGACTCCATTCGATACTAAAAGCAACTGCGATCAACGAAAGGATCTCGGAGAAGCGCCTTAAAAGAGGTTACCCAATGCTTTGAGGAAGAACGCGTCGTTGTAGTAGTTATTGAACACAGCACGGGTGCGGTAAGCGCCTTGATAGAGTTTTGAGATTAAAATGTCGAGAGTTCCCTGAGACAACTCGTCAGTGGATGACCCTGGAAGTTTTCACTTTCTAGCATATGCTTACGTCTTCATCCAGGTCCATGAAAGTGGCAACGAGGTTATCTTCCCCAATTCCGAGGGCCTCCGCTCCCGCTGTTACCAGCTCAAACGACCTTCTTCCAGCATCAGATGCCACACGTGTACATGCACTGGTTGTACACGGCACAGAATGTAGAAGCCTGACTCCCGATGCCGTTGTAACGAGTAGGTCTGGGAAGCCGTCGTTATTAAAATCTCCGATCCGAATGGGTATTGGTGGAGCGTTCTTGAGCTTGGTGCCGGAAAGCAGGACTTTTCCTGTAGAACCGGTTATCGCTTTCATAGAAATTTTGACATGACCCTACAGATCGAGTTGTTCAGCTGCGCAACTCAGGAAAAGTATACACAAAGACATACGCTATGTGTTTCGTCTGTATCAAAAGAGAACGAGCTGTCTGCAGTGCATAGGTTGTGTGGATCTCGGCATCCACTGGATTCCTCGGTCGAACAGAGTGGGATCTGCGAATTGTACAGAACGTGTACGTAGCAATCAAAGCTATCGCAAGATGGAAAGACTGCGTCCATGGTCCCATCGCCATCTGATATGGTCTCCATGAGCAATTATCCGGTGCGATGCCAAAACTTTCGACGACGCACCCATGTCACCGAAAGAAACTTGCCCTGCTCCGGCCGGGAGCGTGTACTCTTTTGAAAAAACGAACCCAGCAGCATCGGAGTTAAGCCATATCTGAAAGCTCGTAGGATCTGAATTGCAAGTCAAGAATATATCTGGACCCGACAACGCTGTAAGGAGCACAAACGGGGAGACGGATTCGTAAATACATATGACACACCTGCCAGGCAGTCGCCATCGAAATCCAAGAACGCGTTCGAATGTGGATGTGCTATTGTGCAGGCAGCTGTTGTGGAGTTGAGGGTCACAGGGGTCCTGTTGATCCAGAATCAGTTAAGGGTGTCGCGGAATAAGATTGGTACGTTATTCTCACGCTGTATGGCCAGCCGTTGGGGACCATAGGGACAGCTGGCCTTCGTGCCCCGAAGGATATCCGAGGAATTCTGGCTGCATTTTCCCCAGGAAGTCCACAGCAAACGGCTGGGCAGCCGTTGAGGCATCAAGCTCCAAAAACCCAGTAGCATCTATCATATGGCCGTCAGTTCGCATCCATTTTGGGATTTCCTGCTGAAGCAGCCACGCGTACTAAAGCTGCCTTTCCCATCCCCGTAAAACACTCTCATGCTGACGTCTCCCGAGGCTCCTCCCTTTTGGCCCATCAAGAGCACATCGAGCTTTCCGTCATAATTGTAGTCGCCAGGCACAACGTTGGAAATCACGACACCAGCGGAATTTGATGGATCAAACGCGAGCGCTGTTCCTGGCAGCTCCTGGAATCGGAAGCTATCTGCAGGCAGTCAGCAACGGCAAGCATATCCTATGGACCTGCAAGGCATCGAGGCAAGGGCTGAAGCAAAGCCAAATCCCATCGCATTCCGCGTACCGTGGCGCCACTCATACACAACGACGGAGGTCTGGGCCGTATTGAGAATGAACACGTCGGTGCTAGAGAGATTTCAAACGGAAGAGAGTGAGATCTCGCTTGAGCCCCGGAGGGTATGCTCCTCTCTCATCGCCCTCTCATCCTTCTCACAATTTGTCGCCGTTAACGTCGCCAAACGCGGCGACCACGCCGTCCACGTCCCCGAGGCCCACGTCTACGTCGAATAATCCCGACGACGAGAACTTTGGAGCTTTCGCCTGAGCAGTTCCAGCGTTTGCAACTAATACCGTTGCCAAACACGCACTCCTGGTCCTCGATGATGGTCTCATCGCAGTTCCTTTTCTTTGTCGTGTTTTCTGACCGTAGAGCAGATGTTTGTCAAGCGAGGCCAAGATGACCACCCGCACAGGGACCTGCCGCAGCATCAGCACTTTGGTTCGGTACAGCTGTCGAACTGGCTGCTGACTCATCCGCCTTCAGATCCCTCCAGCTCTGTCCCGCGCTTGCATCTTTTACTCGTCCCGGATGCTCTTCGCCATACAGCTTCTGGTGTTGTCGCTCTCTCTGGGAGCTCTTTACTAGGCTGCTGATTTCCGTCTCTGCATTCATCGTCAAGCTTTATCTTACTGCCGCCGCTGCCTGCTTCGGAGAGAGAGAAAAGTACCATGCACGTCCCACAGCTTCCGTCTTTGCTTCCCCCACTACTCTGCATCCTCGCCCTCCTCCCCGATACCTATTCGACCGCAACCGTCCCAACCGCTGACTGGAACGACCCGACCTTGGACTATTGCGCCGCAAACATACTGGTGGTAAATTCCACCAGTCCACCATGCAAAACTCAGCAGACCCTGGCTCGGCTGCCCGAAACCAACAGCTACACGATCGGCGACACGTCCATCGTGTACATGAAGTTCCTGACCTACGACGTCATAGACAGGACGCTCAACTACACGAGCACCGGGGTCTTCTATCCTCTTGTAGACGATTACTCTGAGCTCACGATCCCAAACAGTAAGTGTCAACGTACCTCCGCTCGTGACCGTGCATAGTCAAAAAATGAATCTGATCGACGGTCGTCGTTTCACCCTAGGTTTCTCCACGTTGACGACCAACACGACGGACACGACGCACGGACCACTGATCGGAATGGAACTTTTGTACGCGAACACCACGCAGGCTACCGATTATCTGAAGTGGGCTGTCAAGGAAGACGGGGAGTATCTGTCCGTCACTTCCCGAACCGCCGTCGTGACCCTCGACAACGGTAGGAAACCAGCACATGCACTCGCTTGACGTGTGTTCCTCGTCGTTAGCTTGCTGATAGGTCATCTCCTCGTCGCATGTTCTGCGATCAGGCATACTATCCAGTTTCGCTTGGTTCCCGACGTCGTGCACGCTGTCGACTTGCACCTGTCTGGACAACATCTGCACCTCGACGTGCACCTTGGCGGGCAACTGCACGATCAGCGTAAGGGATCCAGAGCACGCGAAAGAAAGCTTTTGCTTGACTTCCTACCGCGGCTGACGAGTCCACTCTTGCGTGTCGACAGGTGTTCGTAGCGTGGGCAGGTACCGACGCACAAGGGAACGAGTTGACGAGTTCCAGCAGGGACATCTGGCGGTTTCAGAACGCTCTGTGATGGAACCTTTCCTCCCGCCGCGCTCTTCTGTCCCTCCTTCCGCTGTGTACTCATTTACTTCCGAATCTCCTTACATACGTTTCTTCTGTTCCATCCGGGAAACTCTTCATGGAACACATGCAGATTTTATGCTAAAGTTTCTATTGTATGGGATCGATCGTCCGATGACACCTCATGACGGTGACGTCTCCTCGATCGCTCCGATGCACATGTATTTGACCTCGAGGTACTCGTCGATGCCCGTCCTGCCACCCTCCCTTCCGAGACCACTCTCCTTGATCCCGCCGAACGGTGCACAGTCGGTCGAGATGATGCCCGTGTTGACGCCGACCATCCCGCACTCGAGGAGCTCCGAAACCCGGAAGATCCGCGAGGTGGACGCAGAGTAAAAGTACGCTGCCAGTCCGAAAGGTGTATCGTTGGCTGCCTTGATCACTGAGCAAATGGGAATGGAAGGGGAGGTCAGACTCGGTGCTTTTTAACGACAAGTCTTTTCTCTGTGCATGGATCGGACATGTAAAGTGAGACAAAAACGTACCTTCCGTTTCTGTCTCGAACTTGATGAGCCCTGCCAATGGTCCGAAGGTCTCCTCTCCTACCATCTCCATGCCCTCGGTCACGCCCGTCAGAACCGTCGGCTCGTAAAAGTTCTTTCCCAGTTTATGCTGCTTCCCTCCCACCAGGACCTTTGCGCCCTTCGAGACGGCGTCGTCCACATGACGTTTCACCTTTTCGAACCCTTGCTTGGTGATGAGGGGTCCGAACTCGTACTTTTCGGGGTCCAGACCGTGTCCGACCTTCATCTTGGCGATGCGAGCGGCGAGGAGGGAGGCGAACTTGTCGTAGACGCCGGACTGAACATAGATGCGGTTGGCGCAGACGCACGTCTGTCCCGTATTGCGGAATTTAGACGCCAGACAGCCCGTCACGGCAGATTCGAGGTCCGCATCATCTTCGAGCGAAGGAGGATGACATCGGTTAGGCGGGTCAGCCTAACCTAAGGAAAGCCATCGTTGGTAAGAAGTTTCTTACCGAAAACAATGAACGGGGCGTTCCCGCCGAGCTCCATGGAGACCTTCTTCATGGAGCTTGCTGCTTGCGCTGTAAGAAGCTTGCCCACCGCGGTGGATCCCGTGAAGGTGATCTTTCGCACCAGCGAGTTTCCCGTCATCTCGTCTCCGACGGCCTTTGCATTGTCCTTGCTGGCGGTCACGATGTTCAACACGCCTTTCGGCAGACCGGCCTTCTCGGCGAGGTAGGCCATGGCCAGTGCGCTCAGAGGGGTCTCTGGACTGGGTTTCACGACGATGGAGCAACCGGCTGCGATGGCAGGGGCGGCCTTTCGGGTGATCATGGCGTTTGGAAAGTTCCAAGGCGTGATGGCAGCCACGACGCCGACGGGTTGTCTGATGGACAGCAGACGACGTCCGGGCGCGTTGGTGGGAATGACGTCGCCGTAGGTCCTGGGTGCCTCCTCGGCGAACCACCGGATGTAGGAGGAACCGTAGGTGATCTCTCCGACGGACTCGGCGTACGGTTTCCCGCACTCGAGGGTCATCAGCTTCGCCAGGTCCTCCTTGTTCTCCATGCACAGGTTGTACCACTTCATGAGGACCTCGCCTCGTTCCCTTCCCGTCTTCTTGCTCCACTCCAGCTGGGCGGCGTGGGCGTCCTGGATGGCCTTCCGAGTGTCCAGGGTGCCCATGTCGGGGACCTTTGCGATCTCGACGAGGTGCGCAGGATCGATGACGGGATAGGTGGCTTTGGAATGGGCAGGAGTCCAATCATTGTTGATGAAGGCTTGAAAGCGAAGAAGTGCAGGGTTCTTGAGGGATGTGGTATGAGCTCTCTGGAACGAAAGGATGGAAGGAAGTCTGCGGAGCTGAACGCTCGTCTTGCTGGTGATGATCATTCTTCTGAGCAGGCAGACTGTAAACAAACGGTGATAATGTAAATCGGTGTACCCTGCCTACAGTACGCGTACACGATTAGGCTGGACCTTGGAGATGGGGAGCTCCATGTAGAAACGTCATGATGTCATGATATGTCCGAAGAGTCTGGACAGCGTTGCACACGAACAAAAGGAAAGGGCAAGCCTCCGCCGAAGCATGCGTCCAGCCTTCATCTATACCGGTAGGTTGCTGGCCGGTTCACCTTCACACGGTCTTGGACGCGTTTGCAAGGTGAGATGGAACGAGGCAGTGCCTTCACGACTCCGGCGTGATACACAGCACGTCAGAGGCTAACGTGGATTACCCGACGCCCCCAATCAGCAGTTTATGGCGTGAAGGTATAGGCATTGGATTATAGAGGGTCCGTGACTGGCCAATGCGGGCTTGACCAGAATGTCGAGCTCTTCCAAGTCCGAGGGGTCCTTTTTTCTCTTGGTCGAAGGTGGCACGCTCGACCCTCATCGACCCTCCGATCTTGATTATCCCAGTTTGCCCAACCAACGAGAGGCCGTCTCTTTCCCTCAGCTGAACGCGACTGCTATCGAAATGCACACCTATCGAAGTGCGAAACGACTCCTCGAGGAGTGAGCGCTGCGAGGGAACCCTTCCCCTTGTGGACAAACGAAGCAGCAAGCTCCATATTACTCTGTGGTCTTCTTTCCTTGACATGAGAAAGGATCGAGGCAGGCCGCATGCCGTTGGGGTCTCAAATTGACCCCACACCAGCACCACACAGCCCAGAAGAGAGAGAATTCATTTCCGGCCTCAACTCTATAATCAGTTGGGAAACGGTCCTCGCTTCCTCTTCTTCCCTTTCCTCTGCTTTGGAACAGCCCCACTCGGATTCAGTCTTTTACCTGGGACCCCTCCTCTTCCCGTCGCTCCCGTTACCATATCGTCTTGAGCGCATTTCTCTCTTTCCGGCATCTCCTTGGAAGCATCGGGCTTACCACAGGTGTGCTTTTCTCACCTTCACCTCCAATGTCACCCATTCGCTCACCTTGCAGCTCGCTGGCCGAAAGCAAACAGTCATGTACGTTCCGAATGCAACGCTATACCACCTGTCAAACTCCCCATCTGACCTTGGCACTTGCAGCTTGTACAGAGGGGCAGGCGAAAAAGGCCGCGTCTCGCGCCCTCATGCGCGGAGGAGAAGAAATACCCAAGCTGGTCATCGGCAAACGAGCTGTCACCACTACCGTAGTGGCGAATGCCTTCGCAACGTTCGGTCCGGTCCCAACCATCGCCGCCGTCACGCAACCAATCCTCACAAAGACGCTCACGTCGACCGCCCTCTCGGCACCTCCCACGCTTTTACCTACATCCACGCTACGCGTCTCCACCACTACCCTTCCCACAACGACTTCAATACCACGATCGGCAACCAGCCAGTCTTCCGCTTCCACGTCCACCAGCTCCGAAGTCTGTCCCAGCGAGACTCCGACCACGACGACGTACACCACGAACGCGCAACAACCAGCGACCGTGCTGAACCAGCAGACGGGATCCAGCTACTCTTCGGCAGCGGTCCGGGATGGCATCATTGCCGCAGGCGCTGTCCTCTTTGTCATCTTGGCCCTCGCAGGATTTCTCCTTACGAGACGACGAGGACTCGTTCGAAAGATGACCAAGGATCCTTTCCGGTCGGAAAAGGAGAGTCTCGCTTCGCGCGGTGCGACATTGGGACGAGCACCACCCGTTCGGCAGTCCTCCGCCGACAGCTTCCTTGACTACATGGACGACGAGACTCTGACCAAGAAGGTGTCTCTCACTCGCGTGCTCGAGGACGCGCGTCGGGACTCGCTTCCATCCGGACCGTCCACTCCCCGCGACACCCTGGCAGGGTTCGTGGACGAGTATTCCCACATCTACGACCGGTTCGTGGACGAGTATTCCCACATCTACGACCTGTCGGCGTCGGGCGCCATGCCAAAGGGAGTGCAGCGCGACTCTCTCGGCACGATCGTTCGACGGGCCGACACCAAGAAATCCGACATGAGCGAAGCGTGGAGGATATCCGGTCTGAGCTTCTCGGGTCTCTCGTCCATGGCCACTCCGCCTCCTGTCGCTGCCACTCGTTCCTCGTCGTACGATTCGAACGCGTCCGACTCCCTGCCTCGCTTCTCGCCCTCGGACCTTCAGCCCATGTCGACTACTCCCTTCTTCTCCACCGCGTTGCCCGCTCTTCCCGCGGCGGAGCCGTCATCTCCCGTCAGTCTCATCGAAGAGGACGACTTCGCCTATGCGATCGTCCATGGCTGGGTTCCGCAACGTTCCGACGAGGTGCTCCTCGAAATCGGTGACCGCGTCACCATATATCAGATCTTCGAGGACGGATGGTGCGAGGGAGTCAACGAGCGAACGGCTCTATCCGGAATGTTCCCCCTCGCTTGTCTCAAGGACCCTCGTGCCTCTGCTCGTCTCAGTGCCGCCGCCAAGCCTGGTGCCATATTCCATACCCAAAGTGGACAGTTTGACTTTGACTTCAACAACGTGGCCCCTCAACGAGTGTCCAGCCGTGCTGATGTGAAGCAGGGCCTCCTCCGTACCTAGACTTTTGCTTTTGTGTATAGACTTTTTCTGTTCTACTTTTCCTTGTACCTTCTCACGGCGTAACCCTCACCTTCGTAACCCCCTTCCACATACTGTTTGACACATACACCATGGCCTGCAAATAGACCTCATCGTACATAACTTTGTGGCCACCTCGGGGGCTTGGATATAATGTGTGATTTCGTCATTGATACAGATGTGAATCTGGCACTGCCGCCTGCCGTCCTCCTCTCCTTCCCGGCAATGGGTTTTCGAATCATCGAACCTCTACGCTCAGTATCCGGATGTCGTCGTACGGTTTGTCCGTCTTGTCCGCCTTCGCTGCTTCTATCCGATGGATGACGTCCATGCCCCCGGTAGCACGACCAAAGATGGTATGCTTGTTGTCCAACCATGGCTGAAAAGCGAATGTCAGTGAAAAGGCTCCACGAGCATCGCCATGTCAAATGGTAAGACGAAAGTCATGTTCAGCGCATACCGTTGGAACGACGGTGATGAAGAACTGCGATCCGTTGGTGTTGGGTCCGACGTTGGCCATGCTCAAGGTGTAAGCACGGTCGTGCTTGATGCCTCGATGGAACTCGTCCTCAAAGTCGTTCCCCCACAGCGACTCCCCGCCCGTTCCGTCGCCGAAGGGGTCTCCCGTCTGGATCATGAAGCCCTTGATGACGCGATGGAAGATGAGGTTGTCGAAGTAGGCCTTTCGGGCTAGTCCGACGAAGTTTTCCACCGCCTTTGGCGCGTACTCTGGGAACAGTCGGACGTGGATGTCTCCGTAGGAGGTGTGGAGGATGGCCGTGCTGCCAAGGGTCCTCGCCATGTTGCTCTGAGCGGCGGCGACCGTCTGCTCTTCTCGGGAGGGTTTCTCGTTGAAGATGTCTCGACTCCCGCCGCTGCTGCCGGACTCCTCGGAATCGGCCTCTCGCTTGGAGAAGCAGTAGAAGCGGTTCCGCTTGTAGGCCGTGCAGTACAGCGTCGGATCGAGAGACTCGCTTTCCTTGAACGCCGGGTTGTCAGATGCCGCCATCTCCAAGGTGATCAGACCCTTCTTCTTCGGCGCGCCCTGGTACAGTCCTACGTTCATGAACCTTTGGTTCTCGCCCTTTCCGATGAGACGCACGACCTTGTTCGTTTGGATGTTGACTACCTTGATGCCAAGGAGCGTCGGATAGATTACAAAGTTACCGGACTCGTCGAATACAGCGTTGACGGTGGCATTCTGACCGCCTTTGACCTTCTCGATCTCGCGTTCCAGCGCTAGACGTCTTCCAAACTCCATATCGTCCAGGTGGTGAATGGCAGTTCCCGCTTGTTGCATTTCCGAGACCACCGTCAAACTCTCGTCGTACTTTCGTATGAGCTTGCCCGATCGGAAATTGAATATCCGGATCTGCCTATCGCCAAATCCGAATGTCACAAACTTTTCGAAATCCGGCGAGAAAGTGAGGGAGGTGGGTGCGGTCTTCGCCTAGTTGAACTGCCTGTCAGCGATATCCGGTCGTATTGCAATGAAATGCCACAACAAACCTTTTTGAATTCATAGAGATCTGTGTCGCTCTTGAATTCCCAATTGACCGAGGGGCGAGATGGTGGTACATATCCTTCTTCAAGATTTGGTTCCCAATATTCCACCATTCCTCCCGAATCGCAGCTGACGACGCAGTTTGCCGGGGTGTTGAAGCGCATGATGTGGACAGGATCTGCGTGCAATTTGCTGATCGTCCGAATAGGCTCGGCCCCGCCCCGTCCATCGTAAAGATGTACGTTGGATGTTTCTCTGTCTGAACTGCGCAGGGAGGATGTGTCACGATTTCTGCACTTCATGAGTTGCATTGACGGAGTGTTGGCTTACCATGCCAGGACTGCTTGTGCTTGTCCCTTCTGATACATCCAGCAGACGGCATTTGGCAGATACGTCAGCTTGATCATGTTGATCATGTCTGTTTTTCCGGAGGAACCCCATGCATCAGAGCTGGGACCTGCAGGAAACGGTTTGGGAGATGTCCTCACCCACCAAAGTTGACGACATCGAAGATCTTCAAACCCATGTCCACTCCACAGGTCGCAAGAAGCGTTCCATCGCTGCTCACGTCAATGGCGACGATCGCTCCCAGGTGCGACCGAAAGTGCTTCACAAACTCCAGACCCTTTTCCGTCTTCTTCCAGAACTTTACATGCCCGTCGATGGACGTTGTTACGAGGAAATCGGTCCTAACAGTGCGTAGTCATGAGCATTTTCGATCTCCAGTAACACTCATGGATGTGGTTGCGGAAACCTACTTTGTGATGGCTACAAAGTTCACAACGTCGCGGTGCATCAGACTACGCTCGTACATGTCGGCCGAAGGAATGTTCTCGAGGTACAGACTCTCGTGCTTCAGTACCCTGGCCTTCTTCTTCAATGGTGCAGCATCTGGAGCCTGAGGCATGGGTCCCAGGTCGTCGTCGCTCTCCTCGGCTTCATCGACCTTCTGAGCGTCGGGTGCATCGTCGGTTGCACCATTCTGTGCTTCTGTGGCATGGTCCAAGATTTTCTGCCGCTTGGCCTCTTGAAGCGTGCCCTCCGATGGTGGACTGGGACTTGCCGACCTTTGTCGCCGCAGTGCTGACGATTCCATGTTGTGGGAAGCCCGTGTTGTTCGCAGGAAGTCGCAAATGCCTTCGAAGATCGCTTGTGGGGGCAAACCAAGGTGGGAATGTGTGGGACGAGAGGAAGCGCCGGTGCGAATCGAGCTGTCGGAAAAGAGATCGTTTGGGGGGTTCCCCGGTCCCGGCTCCTTGGCTTCCGGTAAGGGACTGGGACCATGGGTCGCAGAGAAGACTCAGAAGAGCTGTACCACGGTCCACGGTCCACGGTACGGTGACCTCGCGAAAAGTACAGTACATGCATGACCTGTATACACCTTTGCTTCATGCTTGGCAGGATAGAATGCTTGCATGACATCCAGTGATGTAAATGCTGACGACTTGCTGTTTGCCTGTTTGCTTACCGGTGCATACACAGTACAGATACAGACAGTCCGGCTGCTTACATGAACGCGCCTTGAGGGAGCTTGCGGGTTATCGTGTGACGAAGGGATTGCAACGCGTTCGTTCATTTGTGTCCCCCAGCCCTCGCTTTCGCTCCACGCCCAAAGTCATCAAGAGACACACGCACACATCCGACTCGCTTCCCCCCTTCTTTTTTGGCGCCCGTGCGGGTCTCCACCCTCGGTTTGAACCTCCCTTGCCCTTGCCCTTTCCGCACCAGACCCACCGGTCTCGCTCGTTCGTGCGGATCTTGCTTGGGAGGAGCGCGCAAGTTGGAAAGGAGGGTTACCGTAGCAAAAAGCCTCGCCACGGCTCCCACGCTGGGTCTGCCTCGCCCCAGCCATCCCCGGTCGATACTTCAACAAAGGATCATCGGCACTCGGCACTCCCACCTTCTCGTAACCTTCATCACAACAAAGAACGTCAGGACGAGAAACGAGCTACAGTACAGGAAGGACTCGTTTCGACGCGATACCAAGTCCACCCGTTCCCGTCAAGGTCGCTTTTCCCACGCCAACTTTCCAACACACTCTTGCTTTGAGATTTCCCGCCCTTCTTCCTGCCGACCCTTTGCGCAGCCAAGCTGAACCTTCCGCCGGCGGTTGCGGATTCTAAGCGCCTTCGTTCACGAACTGTAGGTAAATCGTCGGTTTTGGCAGCTGCCCACTGGCGGACGCGATTCCCATCGTCTAATCCTGGGCATCCATCAGACTCATCTCGGACTCAAGGCAACTCGCCCGGTGCGACTTGCACTGACGCAGGCGAACAACGATAGCATCAGAGTGTATGCCATCGCACGTCTGAAGAAACTTGTGCCATCGACTGCCATCTGCAAGGATCCCGGTTACTGCGCTCGCTCGTGGTTCAACACTTCTGCGTCTTCCCGGTTGCCAGATTCACACCAGCGCGACCAACTGACCGTCCTCACTGTCGCTCCAAGTATCACTCGATCGACAAGAACGCATTCGAACATCTCTGCATCAACATTTTTTCACCATGTTCTCATACTTCACGGAACCTGCCAACAAGGAGTGCAAGAACATCGAATCCGCAGCAAACTATGCTCGCCATCCCACGCCTCCCATGGAAGAGCGAGCACCAAAATCCAGCAGGCGTGGACCCAGCTCCACGCAGCGCAAGATCCGATGTCCAGAGTTTGCCGATTACGGAGCTGAGATCCTCGAGATGATGTTCGCTCAGCAGGTATCACACACAAAGAAATCCCGCGGTGTTTCCAAGCATTGTCCTAATCAAAAAATCTCATCTTTAGCTGAAGTCTACCGTTACTCCCGAATACATGCAACTGCAACCGGAACTGACTTGGCCCATGCGGGAAACTCTCATCCGATGGCTCATTCAAGTGCACGCCGAATACAACCTGCAGCAAGAGTCACTGTACCTTGCCATACATATCATCGACCGCATCAGCTCCATTCGACGCATCGCAAAGGATCAATACCAGCTTCTGGGCACCACTGCTCTCTGGGTCGCGTCCAAGTACGAAGAGAACCACGGACGCGTACCGACTCTGAAGAACCTCGCCTTCATTTGCATGCAGCGCTATCGCGAGGCGGACTTTGTGCAGACGGAACGTCTCATCCTCGAATCGCTCAAGTTCGATCTAAGTCACCCAACGCCAGAGGCCTTCCTACGAACTCTCTGGGCAGAGCGGCTTCTGGTTGCGGACGACGTCCAAACCAGCGACCGGCTTAACGCGGAGATCCGATCCGTCGCAAGATACCTTATGGAGATCGGCACAGTCGCGGGTCCAGATGGCTTCTTTGTGGCCTGCAGCTCCAGCATGATTGCCACAGCGGCACTCCAGCTTGCGGAAGAAATCTGCCTGCCACCCTCCATGACAAGCAGTTACCTCGCTACATACAATCCTCCGCTGCCCAGCGAAGCCGCGGCGAGGGCGAAGGAGTGTTACAACGTCCTTGCACTCTGTGTTGGCAAGGGATGTGAAGTTGTACGAAACAAGGTTTGTCTTTGAAACTGAACTCCTATCGAAAGCGTGATCGCTGACAGCTTTACGCAGTATGCCACAAGATCCTTCCATGATGCGAGTGGGATCGTTCAGACATGGCTCCACAACCGACGCACTTCCTCGTTCGGTGCATCTCGCAACATGACGCCGGTCCATCCCTTATACCCACCGCGGGTCCACCACCAGCACTATACCCAGAACCCGCCGTACCCCCATTGCCCTCCGCCAGGGTTGCTTACACCTCCAAAGGACGGAGGCGATTGCTACTACACTCCCGTTCCAGCTTGAGGCAAACACCCGCAGCTTACTTCAGTCGCTCCTCGCCTCCCACGTCACCCCTCAAGACAGCACTTTGTTCCCTTCTTTCAAGTGTCAAAACCCCCCTTTTTTTCATGCCGATAGACTTTTATTTTTTCTCGCTCGCTTTGCCCCTTTTACCCAGGCGCCTTCGCTCGGCCTCACGCCTTCTTGTCATTTTCGTTTTTCGCGCCACCCCCTTTCCGTTTCCCTTGCGGACACTTATTTAAGAATGCCCTGTTGTAAATTATCCCAGGGAAGGCAGTGCTGATTTTTGTTCGATGAGGGGGACTTGACTGATTGGATGTGATGAGGTTCGAGCTACAGTATCTTCAGGATCAAAAGGCAGCCGAACGAGGCATCGCATGGCAGCGACCATTTCGATAGCATGTCGGTGTACAGTAATAGCAAACGTCACGCGAATACCCGGACTCGCACGTAGCACCTGACGATCAAGAACAGGAAATATGATATAAAGGGATATGAACATGGGGTCTGTGGGGTGGGGGATATATAAACA
>JADGJA010000789.1:0-10675 GCA_027596035.1 Thoreauomyces humboldtii | reverse complement strand
GAGGAGAGGCAATGATCCACTTGCTTGGGTCTGTTTCGATCGGGAAGTTTGGTGTACAGTGTCAGGGAAGTTTGCTGTTATTTTGGTGCCAGCAAGACCGACGGTTGGCGAGACCTGGAATTATAGGGGCACTCCATCCCGGCGGACTCTCACCTCGGTTATAAGCTGTCAAAAGGGGAGGCCCAGCGCAGCGGTCTTCTTCCCGCCGCGCGTCCATTCCTCCCCTGCCCCGACCCGTTGCCATTGCTTTCGTCGATACTTGCCAGAACACTCTCGATTCACACCGAACTTAGCGAGCTGTTTGAAAGGGGTACGGTCACCATATCTGCGCTTATAAATTATTTTTTCGTCCAAAACTGACTGACTTTGCTTAGAAGCCCGTGCAAGCTCAGTGAATACGCAAACGTCCTCTCGAAAGGACTAGTCCTGTGTGCTGCAAGACGACAGAGCGTCCTCGTAATCCTGGGTTTCAGCATCAAGAACAATGAGGTTGTGAGAGTGTACACATACTGACAGTTCCTCTCTGCCGCAGCAGGCCGCTGTACCGTTGGCAAGGACCCAAGACGCACATTGCCAATCCAAGCCACATGGAGGACTTGGTCAAATTTTGATTCTTATTGAGGAAATGGAGGAGGAACGGAACCCAAATTTGGAGGCATCCCTACGCATCCTTGTCAGCGTGCGCGGTCGGTCTCTCTCCGTCTTTCCTTCGTTCAGATACACTTACGTTGGACATGACACCGACGACAGCAAGACTGCTGATTCCTTCGAAAGGCGCATGCGTGAAGTAGTATTCGCGGAACACACCAAAGCATGCCGGAAATCTATCAAAACAATGAATCCAAGATATGCACGGAAATTCGATCTTTCAAGATGTGTCAAATTACCCCCAGGTCACGGCTTCAATGACCGACGCGCCGAGCAGGAAGATCCAAGCCCCCGCTCCTTTGTCTTGCGGAGGAAATACGTCGGTGTCATCTTCAAGGCTCTCCTCGTCGACATGGAGTGACGATGCATCGCGGTCCGAAACCTTCTCAGAGGTGGTTCGAGGAAGACTCATGTTGAGGTAAGCCTGACCTGAAGGGGATGACGAAGAAAGTAAAAGGTTGAATGAGGCAGGAACCGACCAAGTACCATCTTGTCCATTCTCCACCGTTCGCGCCTGATAACGATGCAAGAGGATTTTACGCAAATTCATCCGGCAAACTCCTGCCAGCCTCGTTTCGGGCGAGGACAGTGCATGTTTGGGGCGCTGGGGAGTCCATCGTGACTGGTCCGGCCAGCGCAATGCAGGTTTGCCGCCGATTTCGTCGGGCAGCTGTCCAAACGGCTTAGCGGCAAATGACTCACTGCAGTGTTCGGTGCGGATGAGGAGACCGTGTGAAGAGCCATGTCGAGCGGCCCTACTGTATCGTCCACGTTTCTCTTGCAAGTGCGCAGCGGTCAGGGCAAATCCGGCTTGACGGGAAGATACGTGTTACTCACTACAGCTGTAGATCTTCGGGCGCATTAGACCCCATTATTCTTGAACATGAGCGGCGGTCCAGATCATGGTCGCTTATCCACGACAGTCATGACAACCTCCCCTGCGGCTTACCTCGTGTACATGTTCTGCTATGACAAGTACCCCTGCAGCGGCCGCACTCAGCAAGAGTTCATACACTGCCTGGGTAAGCTCATTGCGGCCGCGATACACGATACCCCCCGAAGTGCAGCCAGAAACAATGGCGCATATAAAGCTTCCGCGTGATCGTGATAGTACCCTCGTCCTTCTCCATCGACACCTCCATCAACACCGCATTCATTTCAAACCCGTCCGCCTTCCGTCCACTACGAGATGCCTGCCACAATCCTTACCCTCGATGGCGAGTCAGCGCCTGTCTTCGCGAACCTCCAGACCATCGACTTCTCCGCTTTGCTTTCGCAGGATCCGTTCGAAACCTTGAGGCTTGTCAACGCTTGTAAGAATCAAGGCTTCTTCTACCTCAACCTCAACGCCCCTTCCACCAAATCCGTTCTCGGCAACTGGGACGAAGTCCTCAAGGTTATGGACAGGTGGTTCGACCAGCCCCTTGAGGCCAAGATGGTTTACAACAAAGGCACCGACCTGCACGGCTACAAGCAGCCCGGCACCAACCCCGGGGCTCGGGAAGGCACGAAGGACGGCTTTGAAACGTTCCGCTTGCTCCGCCGCAACATCGTTACCCGAACGCTTCTCCCCGACTTTGTCCAAAGTAACGACAAGCTCTTCGAGCTCAATGACAGCTTCCGCGACTCGGAGGGTCGGCACACCACCGCCGGCGAGTGGCACACCACCAAGTTCGACACATATCATGACACTCACCAGAAGCAGCGCGCTACCTGCATCCTTACCGGCGGGATGGAAAGCAGGAAGGCTATCTTGAGCCAGAGCACTTGAATGGCGACCGCAGCCGCACGAGCAGTGTCGCAGAAAAGCACTGCCTCCTGACCACGCTACTATATATTCTTCTGCGAGTTCAAATGATATTGCCCGCGCACTTTATTTTATGTACTGTATTGTCGGATTTGCTGTTCCATCGAAGGTAATCCTATATGCTTTGGATGCGAAGGTGAGCTTTTGCCGCGTATCGGCGCGTATGACGCTGCGCAGCAACAAACAAACGGTAATTACACCTTTGTGTTCGCTGGTCCTCTTCAAGCAACGCACAGAGACAAATACATAAAGGAAGAACCCTTCAAGCAGGCAGACTCCAACCGATAAAGCATCTAATTCTGAAAGCTCGGGCTTTCGATCCTGACGCAGCCCTTCAAAACTATAAATCTGGTCTCGCAAACGCATTCTTCGCCACAACTTCCGAAGAGACTGCGAAGCTGAACATCACGCCTGAGGTACTGAGATATGCTGGTTGTGAAGCAGGTTGTCGTTGAGCCGTCCGTCGTGAGACTTTTTCAAGCGCTAGGGAAGTCGCATGCTGGTTGCGTGCGGGTGTGCCAAAAAGTGAGCTTTGTGGGGGAACGGTGAGCGGTTGCCGCGCAGCAAAGTGGAAAACACTCACCCCCGCCCCGCCCACACACACACACACACACAATCCCCTCGACAATTCACAGGATAACCCACCAGACGCTGCTCGCCACTGTTCCCCTGCTCGCCCTGATATCTGCTGCTCGAGAGAAAGTATCCAGTCGTTCCTTTCGTCTTTGCCGGACTGCGTTAATCACAGTCGGAATCCTCCAAAACGATGGCCTCCACGTTCCACTCCATCTTCCACTCCGCTCGGGAATACCTCAACCCGCTCCTGAAATCCTCAAAGTTCGTCGAGACAGGCGTGCTGACTCCCGAGGAGTACGTCCTCGCCGGTGACTTTCTCGTCTACAAGTGTCCCACCTGGTCGTGGTGCGCCGGGGAGACCTCCAAGCGCCGAGACTACCTCCCCGCCGACAAGCAGTACCTCATCACCCGCAACGTCCCGTGTCTCCAGCGAGTCAAGGAGTACGGCGGGGCCGGAGACGACGACGGTGGAGAGATGGACGTGGATGCCGATGGAGGAGAGGGTGGAGAGTGGATCGCTACCCATAGGGACAGGGAGACGGGGAGGACCGGGCAAGGTGGCGAGGGGATCAGGGACATGGACGAGGATGACAAGGTCGGCGAGGTCGCGGAGGCCGCGAAAGGGATCGAGGGACTGAGTCTTGCGGCGACTGAGCCGGTCGTCGCGTCCGGAGGAGGGGACGACGAGGAACCCGACTACGATGACATTCCGGACATGGACGAGGAGGATGGTATGGGAGGTGGTGTGGTGGAGGATGAGGATCCCGCAGCCCTTCCTCCATCACTCCCTCCTCGATCAGGCGCAAACACAGACGGAAGCGACAAAATCCTCAAAACGAGGTATGGAGTCAGTCACACGAGTTTTGCACGAGGGTTTCTCGGCATTCAACGACGCGTTCATTCCAGGACATACGACGTCTCCATTACCTACGACAAGTACTACCAAACGCCACGAGTCTGGCTCTTTGGCTACGACGAAGCCCGTCATCCCCTCACCGCCCCACAGATCTTCGAAGACATCTCTCAGGACCACGCGCAAAAGACAGTCACGATCGAACCTCACCCTCACGAGAGCGTCTCTATGGCATCCATCCACCCTTGCAAACATGCCAACGTCATGAAGCGCATAATCGACCAGATGATGGAAGGGGGCGCTGGCAAGGAACTGAGGGTCGATCAGTACCTCCTGCTGTTCCTGAAGTTCGTCGCGAGCGTTCTGCCCACCATCGAGTACGATTGTAAGTATCCGCCTTAGGAAGTTGAGTTTCACCCATCTCCGCTAACGTGAAATTTTGTTGCATCGCAGACACGACGTCAATGGATGTTTGAGAAGCCAAAAACACGTGCTGATCTCCTGCTGGCAGTTGGCAGCATCGCGAGGCCTGACCCAGATGTGGCGAGCCTTCCGAGACTATCGGGCAGTCCATCGCCGCTCTGCTCTGCTAGGAACCTAGCGTGTCCGCTTTCGCGCGGAGCCACAGCCTCCCACGTTTCCTATTCACCCTAGTCTTAGCATTAGTCGTTCCCTCTGACCGTCGACTAGTGTCTTGTCCTGCCTATGTTGCTTTGTGATTCGTTCTACCGTACCCCTTTTTTTCGATCTCAAAAGGATTTTCGTTGTACACCAGCATGCTTTGACCTCTCTGCATCGATCTTCTCCAGCCTTTGTATCCTCTGCGCAAAAAATCTCGTTCAGCAAAACCTCGGACAGCACTCACGTGTTCAACACACACACCTGCGATATCTCGGAACTGATCTGCCGCTTGTGGGCATCCCCATGACCCATCGCCACCATGTCGTCCAACCACTGTCGTCGTTCGGTTATCTCTCCCATGACTGTACAACTCGCTCTTTTAGCATCTCTCTTTCGGAACTGTCGCTTTTCGGTTTTTCCCGGACACAACAAAAGGGAAAAGGATAGACTCACGCATGTCGAACTCGTCGAGAACTTGGTGGTTCCCATCGTCAGTAGCACGAGACGATCGTCCATGTCTCCCCCGTCGCAAAGGTCTCGTCCCGGTCCCCATCGCGTCGTCCTCGTACCCGTCGGATCCTTCCGCGGCGGGGGAGACGGGAGCTCCGTTGTTGGTCATGGATGCTTGGAGTCGGAGTTTCTCGACCGCGTAGTCCTCTGTTTCGATGGAAACACACGACACAAGTTTTCGTCAGAAATTATGTGCCCCTCCGCAAAGAACGACGCTCTTGTCTTTTTTTGGTGATCGTTTTTTTTTTCATGATCTCGCTTACTGTGAACGGCAGGTCGATAGGGATCCAAGTCGAACGCATCGCTGTGGGCTATCGTGTCGAGGGTCCTTATGGCGGGTCTTCGACCGTAGATGGCCCGTTTCGCCGGTCGAGCGAGGGACAGCGCCGAGGTGTCGTCCAGGTCCTCTTTCGTTCTCGAGGTGGGGAGTCGAAAGGACATTCCCACGATTGGACGAGGTGGGAGGGATGGTGCGGAGGTAGTGAGGAACTGGTCGAGGAATCGTTGTTGGGTCGTTGAGAGTTTCGATGCGTGCATCATGGCTGGGCGAAGGTGAAGGAAAGCTCAAATGTCAAATCGGCTGGAATGGAGAATGCAGAAACATGTGATCAAGAAGTAATGAAGGCGATCGCATACATTTGAGTATTCCCCTCGTACTATCGCTCAACTCCTTCTCCCTTGCGCCCACGGGGACCGACGTTGCACCGCCGCCGCCGCTGCTGGCGCCATTCCGCCATGGTGGGTTGTTGGAGTGGGAGCTGCTCGTGCTCCATGTCCTGAGGTTCGGTATGGCACTGCCTTCCAGTGTCGTGAGTCGGTCATTTGGAGATGGGTTGTGCTGTGCTTTCGCGGACATGTTTTCTGATTGTCAGTTTTTGGAGTATTATTGTGTAGGCTGTCAAACGCGTTCAGTCGGAGTCTGGGTCCGAGTCTCGACTCTCGAAGGAAGGAAAACGCTGTCGGATGCGTCGATAGGCGACCCGCCAGTGCAAAAACAGACGCGCGCGGACGAAACAAGCAAAGGGTTGGGATCAAAAGATTATGGTTCATTCACAGAAAGAAATAGAGGGTGGTCCATGATAGGAGGACGCCAAAAAAAGAAGGTGGAAAATTGTGTCTAAGGTATCGGGGTGCGTGGGTGCTTCAAAAATTTGTGCAGGCCCAAGGGTATGGAAGGCATGCAAAAGACCAAGAAGGCGCATTGCAGTTGGTCTGTGCTCATCAGATCCTTGGCCTGTTCACGGCGCAGTGAATGGCTTGGTGGGTGTAGGCCTTGTGCAGAGCGGACTTCTTGGGCTTTGCCTTCGAGGTCTCGTCCTTGGTCGTGTTCCCCGAGGAGGCGAAGGATGCCACCGAAGATGGTCGGGAGGAGCTCGACGATGATGAGGAAGAGGATGCGAGCTTAGGGTTGTAGAGAGGGTCGAGGGCCGCGGCCGAGCTGAAGTTGGTGAGGAAGTTGTTGCCGCGCATTGTAATTTGTGTTCGTGAAGTGTTGGAAGGATGGGATGCGTTTGTGTTGTGTGTGTGTGTGTTGCGAGTGTGTGGAGACGGGAGGGAGCACATGCCGACCTCTACCTTATATAGGCTTTCTCCCTTCTACCATTACGGGCCTTGCCCTGAGCATGGACTCGAAGGTGGTGGACCAGGACATTCTTTGTCGTGGACCAGTGCGTAAGAGAGAGGGAAAATGTAAAAAAATAAAAAGCGGTCGATGAGAGCGGCTGTCGGCGGTGGACAGCGTGAGAAAATGGTCCCCAGAGGCCACCGTCCGGAACGTGGGTCCTTTTTTTTTGTTTGTTGTGGTCTCCTGTACAGTTCAGAATGATGAAGCACTTTCTCGTTACACACACACTCGCTCGTGCTCCCTATTGCTGAGAGAGAGGGTCGTGGCGGAGTGCCGTTTTTTTTTTGTCTTTTTTTTTCTCTCCCAGCAGGGGGACTGTGAACGTGCGCCACTGACCTCACCCGTCCCCGTATGTTTTTTTTTTCTCCCGACAGCTCCCGCTTCTACATGTACCCTCTCCTCTCCCAGGCTCTCCCCGTCCCTCCCTTCCTTTTTTTCTCTTTTCTCCCGTCTCCACTCCGCTCCACGTTCGTCGACTTGAGACTCCATGGCGGGTTCCGCTCCCGTAATACGAGGAAAAACTAGGACAAAAAAAACGTGTTCTTTCATTCTCTCCTTGGCCTGCTTGACTACCTACATGTACTCAATGCACCGCAGAATGGCGTCGACAACTCGAGGCTCGTTTCCGTACGTGGCGGGCCAGAAGCCATGAAAAATTCCCAGCGTGGAAGTCATGACATTAAAGCTAAATGAAGTGCGCAGTCAAAATGTGCGCAGCCGCCTGAGAATCCATGTTTCTCGGTGTCAGCTTCACCAATCGAACTGCTCAAGTCAACTTCCCGCAAGCACTCTGACATGACAGCCAAGCTTGCTTGACCAGCTTGGCCATCTTGCGTTTCAGAGGGCACTCTAGTACGCATCCGGGAAGGGTTTGGTTTGGCAGGAGAATCCCAGAAATCTTTGATTCATATACCACATCTCTTGCTTTCCCTCTCGCTCCGCGCCATGACAAGGCCATTCTATACACCAGCCACAGTACAGTATCTATAGTGCTGAGCAGGATGAAATGAACCCGCTGTGTGGTGCGAACGCCCATTGTAGTGGCGGTAGCTTCGGGTGAAACCGGGACAGGATGGCTAAATTGAAGATTGCGCAAATCACCACCCATCAGACTTCCCCATGGTCGGGTCCCCTAACAGTCGCCTCGCCCCTCTCGCAGCATTCTGCAACCCAATCTTCTTGCACATATACCGTATCTCCCATCATGGTTCAAAGCAGGTCGACCAGCATCGGCGGGAAGAAGGGGAAGCCACCATCGTCCAGGAACCACCAGCACCCACGCTCTCGTGTCACAGTCCTCGGCGCTGGCGTCATCGGACTCACCACTGGTAAGTGTAGACTCGGGAATGGTGCGCGTCCGAACAGCTTGCTGACCGTCTTGTCAATTCTTCTTTAGCTTGGTAAGGAAGTCGCGGGGCTCAACAACGTCACGGGAGGTCTGACATGTGTTTTTCCTGGAAAGCGTCCTGCAGGCGAGAGGATACCAAGTCACGGTCGTCAGCAAGGCATTCCCGGATAGTCCCGAGGCAGATCCAGAGTATACTTCGCCAGGTACTTACTGTCAGCGGGGAGGAAGCTTGTCTGATGTCGATGGCACGAGCGACGCGGAAGGCAAAGAGTTGTGGGAGCATCAGCCACTTCGTGTTTTCGCCAGCTATAGGGCCCTATGCGACGAGTTCTTGCCTCGTTGGGGGGTCTGAGACGGCGAGGGCCCGTCGGTTCCCCGAGTAGACGCTCACCAGTTTTCCGTTTCACAGCTGCCGGAGCGCATTGGAGGAGTTTTGCTCAAAAAGATGACTACCGGCTGCAAGGTGAGTATCCGCCAACTGTCTTGGATTCAGTTTTTCGCAATACCTCAACATGTTTCCTCCATCTGAACAGAGTGGGATGAGATCACTTTCAACGCACTCCTACGGCTATGCAACGTTGCCGGCACCGGTCTCATGATCACGCCAGGTATGGGCGATCGAAAGAAACCGCAGGATCTAGTCCAGAATCTGCCTCTCACGCAGATCTCCTGCGCAGGCTACGAGTTCTGGGCCGACGAACCCGATTCCTGGGAAGACCCTTTCTTCGCTCGTTTCATCCCAAAGTACAAGCGTCTCGACAAATCCTCCCTCCCCGCCAAATGCCAGTTCGGCATCTCGTACGAAACCGTGTGCATCAACGTTCCGAAGTATCTCCTGTGGCTCCTCACCACTTTCAAAGGACAAGGAGGGACGGTGGTACAACGGGACGTGAAGCACGTGGACGAACTGATCGACGCCGAGGATGCCGCACCGGTGTTGATCAACTGCACGGGATATGGGGCGAGGAAGTTGGGTGGAGTGGAAGACCAGCATGTGTATCCGACGAGAGGTCAGACGGTGCACATCAGGGCAGCCCATGTCAGGCATACGGTTACCCAGCTGGGCAGCGCGCATGGTTAGCGACGAGTGAATTCGTGACAGGACGATGGCACACGAGCTGACCTCTTTCTTACAGAGGACTTCACTTACATCATCCCCCGCGACGATGGAATCGTTGTTCTCGGTGGAACGTATCAGGCAAACAACACGTAGGACTTTACCGGCGCACACGGGAAGATCACCGCCGGTTCATGCTAATTTGGATCCCCCGCCCAATAGATCCCTTGAACCAGACCCCGAGACGGCTTCCAGTATCGTGGCGCGATGTCTTGCCATCTGCCCAGAACTGTCATTGAACGGGAACCCGCTCGAGATCGTGAACCAAAAAGTCGGTCTTCGACCCACGCGCGTCGGCGGGACCCGATGCGAGGCAGAGTGGAGAGGTACGGAAAGACGGATGGCTACCAGACCCACTTTCCCCATCTTATCGCTGACGAGCTTTTTTTTTTTTTAATTTTTTGTCTAGCAGACTCGAGGACGAACGACAAAGTGCTCCTGGTCCACAACGTGGGTCACGGTGGCTATGGATACCAGAGTAGCTACGGGTGCGCCGCAACGGTGCTGAGGATCGTGGAGGCCGAAATTGGACGGAGGCAGGTCAGGCACCAGCCGCCACTCAGGAACAGTGCGGGAGGCGAGACGGCGGTGTTGACAGCGAGGTTGTGAGCAAGAGTGTTGTTTTCTGTGTTCCCCGCACTCTCTTGGTTTGTGGTTCGATGAGCCATTCGTCTGGGGAGCCAGCTTATTCTGGTTTTTTTTTACCCTTTGCTGCACCTCATATATGCATATAGCCACATCCAAAGCTGAGCTGCGGAGGAGTTACCAAGAGTGCGAAGCGAAATCGATACAGAACGATGAGGCATTTATACTTTCTTCGATAAGAACAGAGGAGGGAGGTGGTGTCTTCTTCCGCTGCAACCGGCTCTTAGAACCACTTGAGCCAGATGATCGCGATGATGATGATGATGAGCATGATGATGATGCCAAAGGTGAGAACCTTGTTCTGGATCATCCTGGAAACAATCGGGACGACAAGGGGGTCCCCCCCGTCAACTTCAAGTTGTGGCCCAGACACGCCCAGCTAGGATCCAAGAAGGACTCACCTCCGCTGCATGCCCCTCAGAGCCCCCTGACTCTTCGTTATCCAGGTATCGGCCGTGGAGAGGGTATCCCTCGTCCTCAGGATCTGCTCCCTCTGCCTGCTCAGATCGTCCAAGGTGGCGATGCCGATTGTCTCCGTCTCCATGGCCAACCTCCTCGCATCCTCCAACCTCCTGCTCCCTTCCTGAAGCCTCTCGGTCCCGTTGATCAACCTGCTCCTCTGGTCCTGACTGGACACCTCAAAGTCCACGACGTGGGAGCCACCCCGGTTGAGTAGCTGGTCCCGCTCGGACCCCTGCGTCGCCTTCTGATGGTCCCGACGGAGCTTCTTGATGTCGTCCTTGGACGAACGGACCCGTCCCGCCAGTCGCATCCGAACCGACGCCGAGAGCGAGGCGAGCTCCACTTCCATCTGGGACACGATCTCGTCGAGTTCCTCTAGCCCGGCTTCGGTTTGATGGAGGAGGAGCTTCTTTTGTTCTGGGTGGGGGAGGGGGTATGTCAGGAAAAGAAGACGAGTTAGAGAG
>JADGJA010000788.1:0-10684 GCA_027596035.1 Thoreauomyces humboldtii | reverse complement strand
TCCCTGAATACAGCTAAGCTTCACTTCCCTCATCATAGTCCCATGTCGGTGTCCTGGCGGCCCAGCCATGCTCACAGAACAATCTAACATTCTCATCTGCTTTTAGCGTTTCAGGAGTTAACATTTCACTCTCTCCTACGCAAGGTTTGACATCGTTGACTCTGACTGGAACTGGGATTATTAGTCAGATTATTGGAAGCGGTACTTCGTAGACTTCCCTATACTTTAAGAACACGACGAGCGGTATTGGCGGCTATCTAGGACTTGATGGAAGTGGCTTGGCAGGATACAATCAAGATGCCATGACAATTTTAGCCACGGGGTCCAAACCTATCCAGTTGGTCACTCAAGGAGGCAGTGTCAATATCCCGCAGACGACAGACTCATCTTCTGTAACAACAGGTGCGCTTCAAGTCTCGGGAGGGGTAGCAATTGGAAAAAGTCTGTTCGTTGGAGCATCTTCAACTGGTCAGCATGTATTCCAGACAACATCCGCAACTGATGCAGTTCGTATTCAAAACTTGTCAGCAAATGGTTATTCGAGTATTCAGTTTGCAAATTCTACAGGAGGTGCAGTTGGATTCATCGGAATCGGATGCGTGTCCACTTCGGCACCATACAGTGGGAATATGTACTTTACAAGCGCGACAAGTGCGAATTTGATTGTAGCATCAGCTATTCCTTCTATGCAAATTCTTTTGACAACAGACTCGTCTCTGCAACATCAGGAGCAATGCAGGTGGCAGGTGGCTTGGCAGTTGGTAAATCGCTCTTTGTTGGAACATATATAAATCAAGCAACAAGCACTCTTTTGGACTCGACAACGGCTGCATCTGGAACAAACGCGACAAGTCTTCAATACAATTCAATCAATGCTCCAACATTGACTGCGACGAACACAGGTGTAGTTAGGACAGCGGCTGCTACTGTTTACATCTTTGGTGCTCCAATTGCTGGTACAAATACCACGATAACTAATCCTTATGCGCTTCAGGTTGCTAGTGGAAATGTATTGCTAAACGGAGGGTTGACTGTGAATGGTTTATCAACAGTTTCTGGAGCGTTACAATTGCTGAACACAACCAATGCATTTTATCCTATAACACGGGCTCTTCAAGTTGCAGGTGGAATAGGTATGAACAAGTCGCTTTCCATTGGAGTAAAATCACCAACAAGTGACACAAATGCCGGTTTCCAGTTGATCAACATATCGGCGTGCGACACCACTTCTTTGGAGAGAAGGTTTCCGAGGGAACCATCGTCTTCACGTACAAGGCTACCGCGGATATGACCGCCAACATCATGACGAAGCCTTCTCTCAAGGCCCGCTTTCAAAAAGCACAAGGACACAATGGGTATCTGGCGTCTCGATACAAGCAAGGATATGGAGGTCCACTTCACCAGCGACAACTCTCGCTTGAGGGGACAGTTGAGTGAAACAGGCGAGAACGTACAAGGCCCTACTTCAGGAGGCGCAGTTCTCCACTAGACCTAGTTTAGATAGTTCCCACCTTTCGTCACTCTTTCTTCTTTTTCTCTTCTTTCTGTTTCTACTCGGACAAGCTCTGGTTGTTCCCGGTATGACAAATGGATGGCTGCGCCATACGCAGCCAGTACCAGCCAAGCCAGGGATCTGCCAGCGGCCGAACCGAGACCTCTGGGGAGGGACGACTTCCAGGATATAAAGCACCCTGATCGGCATTCCCCTCCCTCTTTTCTTCAAGGACTTTCACAATAACACGGCAGAGCTTACACTGTACTCTCACTACATTGTAAGGTTATCATTTTCCAGCCTCGTCATCCTTCCGGGGCACCAATCCGGCAGCCAACACCTGCCAACCAAGGACGCTGTCCTCTCCTCCCGGAACCCGTCAAGCTGCCGTCACCGCCAAGGCGTGGCTTCATCAGTATCTGAGGCTTCCCAGCAACATTGTTAGCAAGAATGTCAGGCACCCACACCATCTCTGCGGAGACTACGATCGGTGCTCAAACAATGTGTCCGTCAACAGTGCCGAGCTCTCCCCTCAACGGGTCTGCTCAACAAAGAGAACTGAGGGGAAAGAACACTATCTGAGGAGTGGCTGTGCTCCTGCTATGTGTGTCTGGGTACGCCAGACAGAGGCGCAGGTGAAACAGTGGGTAAAATGACCTATCCCCGCCAACAGCTTCCGAGACGCCTTGTCTTCCCTCTTTGGCAACAGGCTTGCCATGCCCTGGCATACCAAGCCTGAGAGGAGTGTGGTAAAGGGAAGACTCCCGTCATATTCACCCGGCACACCTGGACGGGACCTGTCAAGGTGCTGTGAGTGACAGCGAGTCACCTGAAGGTATGAGTCACACAGGAGGTCTCCGGGATGACACATCCCATTAGCCAGATGTGCTACTCGATGTACTAGCACAGCCACAGAATGTCTGTCCCCGCTGAGGAAACAGTGCATATCATCAAGTAAGCTACATAGCATTATCACAAGTGTCGAGCACCTCCACAACTGGGTCTGCTCAACATGTATGGCCTCAAACAAGCCGCGCGACTCTGAAGCAAGCTCCTCACCAAGTACCCCGTTTCCATTGGATTCGCACCCTGCCTAGGGGACTCATGCGTATTCTACCGCAATTTGTCCAACGGAATTGAACTCATCGGAGTCTACGTCGATGACATCATCATGGCCTCAAAAGACGCCAAAACGCTTCACGCAATTTGGAAGGACTTCGCAAAACGGTTCAAGATGAAGGACTGCGGGATCTTGGAATTCTTTTTCGGCATGAAAATCGATCTGATCAGAAGATCAAGTACTATCGCTCTCTCGCAGGATCTGTACATTAAGAAGGTAGCAAAGCGCTTTGGACTCTCAGAAGCAAAGCCTAATCTCATCCCAATGCCTTCTACCACACGCCTCATCGCTCTTCCGGACAACGACACCATTGCCAGTATGGAGGGGCATGACAAGAAGCTCGCGGAAAACACACCGGCTGACATCAAGCTGCACCAGCAAATGATTGGTTCCATCATGCATGGAGTTTGTGTCACAAGGGCGTGCATTGCATACCCAGTCTCAACTCTATTCCGATACTGCGCACGGCCGTCCGAGGCACACCCGCGCCGCGACGGGGGTTATTCGATACCTCATCGGCATAATGGACCACGCACTGGTACTTCAACCGGATTTCCTGGACGGACTTGACGACGCCGATATTCGCATCGCAGCCTATTCGGATGCGGATTGGACAGAGGACAAGGACACAAGACGTGTTGGCGGGGGTAGGTCATCCTACCCGTTGTCTCACCTGCGCCTGTGTCCGGCGTACCCGGACACACATAGCAGGAGCACAGCCACTCCTTAGATAGTCTCCTTTCCCCTCGGCTCTCTCCCCTTTAGTCGAGTAAGCTTTACCAACATATACATTCAACTATCAGTTCCCACAGCTGCGCCGTCCTGCTCACAGATCGCATTGGCGAACACCCCAGTCCATCACGCACAGACCAAGCATATCGGCGTGCGACACCACTTCTTTGGAGAGAAGGTTTCCGACGGAACCATCGTCCTCACGTACAAGGCTACCGCGGACATGGCCGCCGACACCATGACGAAGCCTTTACCAAGGCCCGCTTTCAAAAAGCACAAGGACACAATGGGTATCCGGCGTCTCGATACAAGCAAGGATATGGAGGTCCACTTCACCAGCGACAACTCTCACTTGAGGGGACTGTTGAGTGAAGCAGGCGAGAACGTACAAGTCCTCACTCCAGGAGGCACAGTTCTCCACTAGACTAGTTTAGATAGCTCCCACCTTCGTGAGGGGGGATTTACGGCACCTACCCGGAGGGTTGAAGGTGGCCGAAACTTTCACAAAAGTGGAGGGCACGGTTAACTTTGCTCGAAAGACATCAGAAGAACACGCAGGTAGCCACTTGATCGTCCAGGGTAATGTGGCTCTCAGGCAGATGCAAACTACTCAAACCACCAGAACGAACAAACAAAGAATGCTAACTTGGACTTTGGTTTTGAGGAATCTTGGGAAGGTCGCTATTCAAGATTTGATAATGGCTAATTATCATGCTTGCTCAAACCATGTTTGGTAATTTTTGGGGCAAGACGGAAGTACGGTGGGCATTGCCATGACCATACTAAAAACTTGAAGATGAGGAGCGGGTTGGGGTGGCACAGCACATCGGCACGCCAATATCGGGACCTCTCACATGTGCGATTTGCACGCTGGAAGGACAGTGGCTATCCGTGGTGCTGGGAAGATGAGATAAAATCATTTAAGATTAAAAATGTGGAAAAGATTACGAAGGAAAATCCATGAGTATGAAAGGATATAGATCAGGAATAGGTCCAGGTTCCAAATGCCACCGGCTAGCTTCACAAGAGTCCGCTACTACTGGATCTTCTTAGCAATCGCCGTCGTGGTGCCGAACTCGATGGCGTTCGCCTGCGCGTAGAGCGACGCAGCCCGCACGGCGGTCTCGAAAGATTTGACGATGTTGCGAGCGGCATTGTCGCCGAACGACTCGTCTCCAGGGATGTGGTCCATGAAGACGGAAAGGGTGACTGCCCCGTTGTAGGTGTAGACGGCGCATGACACGGAGTTGGGTCCAGCTTGTGGAATGAACGCACACATGCCTTCGATAGCGTGAGAGCCCCATCGAATCGTCTGCATGGGTCCAGGGACATTGGTGAGGACACCATGCAGCTTCTGCGACCCCATGAGGAAGACGCCGGCAAAGGGAAGTTTCCAAAGGTTGGGAAAGCGGAAGACGATGTCAAGCACCGAGTAGTTGACGATCGCTTCTGGACTGGCTTTGGAGTACTTCATGGCACCGTGCACAGCGTGAATACGCTCTGCTACATTCACGCCAGCACCGTTGAGCACGGGAAGGATGTAACCGCTGCTCTTGTTGCTCGCCGATGTGTCGTCTGGTCGACGCATGGACGTAGGGATGAGGAGCCAAAACCGCGGGTCCTGAACGTCCGCGGGTAGGTGTCCACCAAGAGCCGCGCCAACGCAAGCTGTAAGGACGTCGTTCACAGTCACTTTATACTGGTTCTTGATGTCTTTGATGGTCTGAAGGTCGATGTGGGATGTGGTCCACGACGCCTGCTTTTGGGTCGTGTTTGTGCGGGTCGTGTAGGAGTTGCGAGGCGTAAGAGCGATGAGGAGCATGTTGTAAAGGTAAGCAAGAACCGCCATGGCAAGGACAACAAGACCGTGGATGCGCGCTGCGAGTGCTTGAGTGGTGCGGGCGGCGACCATGGAGGCATCGGCAGGGGCGCCGGTGTTCGCAGCGGTCACCGCGGCCTTGGCGTGATGACCGGCGCTGTACTGAAGGGAGCTCGCGTCCTTGATGGTGGGATCTTGCGAGGCCACGTAAGCCAGAAGGCGACGTACAAAGCCTTGTCCATCGGCAATGGCGTGCTGAGACACCATGAAAGGTCAGACCGGGTTCGATGAGCCTATGACCCAGAGTTCCTAAAACACTCACATGGGCAGTGAAAAGAATGACTCGTTTGGGCTTATCGTTCTCGTCCACGAGGCCATCGAACCAATAGCAATGCCACAACGGCTTTGACTTGTCGAGCTCCGCCGAGTGCATAGGTCCGACAAGGTCCATCAAAGCCTGAGCCGAACCGGAAGCCGGGAGTTGAATCCGAGTGAAGTGATTATCCACCGTGTACTGCTGGTGGGCCTCCCAGTACGGCCTTTTGAAGAGGCCATCTGGCTGAACGACCCGTTGCCTACATCTCGGGAAAGACTCTGCAAAGGCGGCGATGTGGGTCTTCAACTCGTCAGCGGTCATGGTCTCAGGGAACGTGTAAAGACCGGAAACGTTCATCTAAAGAAAATCGAGAGGCTTCAGGTACGGTGCATGGAATCTGGACTTCCCTGATGGGAATCATACCGCGTGGAACTCATCCTCGATGGTAATGAACATGTTGTCGCGACCGGTCAACAGCTCCTTGTTTGGCAAAGGAACGGAAGCTGGCTGCACCTGGTGAGTGACTTCATCTGGGGCGTGGGGAGGCATCCTTTTGGGAGTCGCTGTATGCGAGGTGTTATGCGGACGGGAAACAAAGGGTCGCTTGAAAGAATGTGGGCAATGGGGTACCTGGAGGGTTAACGAGGCGAGGTGGGACACCAAAGGGGGTAAGGTAAAGTACGTATCGGGCAGCGGCAAGAGTAAAAGTGCGCGCACGCAGCGTACCGGGGGATGTGTGCTGCCGGCGGTGTGTGAAAGCCAAAAGCAAAAAGAAAGAAGAAGAAAAAGGAAAGAAAGAGGGGGCGAGGAAAACAGGAAGAGAGCAGGGGCAACAGGACTTACAGGAGGAGAGGGAGGCGCGTGCGTCATCGTCCCACGCTTCTGGCACCCAGGTAAAACTGAAGAACCGGTAAAGCCTCCGGCAACCCGAGCGCCAGAGATACCTGCGGTTCGAAGTGTGCTTACCGGTACCTGGGGTACGGTACGGTACACGGTACATGGTACGCAGTCATCGCCTTTTGCCCGGTTCTCCTTCAGTTTCCAATCCTTCCCCAAGATCAAAATGTCCATCAGCACAGAACTCACGGCGCTGTTTGCGATAACCCATCCCATCGTTCTGGCCCCTATGGCTGGCGTCGCCCACGCCCGTCTCGTTGCTGCGGTGGCGAACGCCGGCTGTCTGGCGCTTCTGGGAGTGGGCTACGCAACCGATCCAAACTGGATCACGACGCAGTGGGCCCAGGTTAGCCAGTTGCGGAAGCAGCAGGGCATGACTGGGGCTGCTGGCATCGGATTCATCACATGGTGGCTCGACAAGTATCCGGAACTCCTCAGCGCCGCACTGGCTTGTCGCCCTGCCGCCATATGGTTCTCTTTCGGGGACTTCGGAAAGCATCTCGAGAGAGTGCGCGAAGAGGCACCAGACGTCAAGGTCATGGTTCAGGTCCAGACGGTCGAAGAAGCCATCCGAGCGGCAGAGTTCTATGGGGTCGATGTCGTTGTCGCTCAGGCAAGTCCCAGTGCAGTGTCCCAGAGACTGACATGCAAAGACCCCCAGGCGTCACCAACCAACAAGGGGTGGCCTCTAACGCTCTCACATTGATCCTCAGGGGAGCGAGGCTGGCGGTCATGGACGCACTCTGAACGCTTCGACGTTCTGCCTGCTCCCTGAGATCGCGGAACGAATCGATGTTCCAGTCCTCGCGGCCGGAGGAGTCTCGGATGGTCGGCAATTGGCAGGTACCCTTTCGAGGCGCCGTACCTATGCATCATCATCTGCCCATTGCGTATCGTGCTTTCCTATGGCCCTGACTCCCGAACGTCCTTCATGTTCCTCACAGCGACACTGATGCTTGGATCCAGCGGCGTCGTCATCGGCACACGCTTTTGCGCCACGCACGAGTCTGCTATGCCAGAAGGAGGAAAGCAGCTTCTCGTGTCCACCGTCGATGGGGGACTCTCGACCACTCGTACGCGCGTGTTCGACCATCTTCGAGGGACGCCGTGGCCGGATCACTACGGCTTTCGCGTGCTTTGTAACAACGTCACGCAGGAGTTGGACGTCGAGGACAGGCAGGCGATGAAAGCATGGCAGCCGATGTACGACCGCGCTCTGAAGGAGGGTGATTTTGACGTTGCTCATGTCGGTGCGGGACAAGGCGTCGGGCTCGTGCGGGGAGTCTGGCCGGCTGCACTGGTCGTGCAGAGGATTGTGGAAGAAGCGTTCGACTGCTTGGAGATCGGTGGTGCGGTTGCTGCTTCGGCTCGCGCTGCGGTGGGAAAGAGTCGCCTTTGAAGTATAGTCTGAAGCGATCGATTTGCAGCTGGAATGAAGCAAAGCAAAGTTCTCATACGGTGTACAAGAGTGGCCTGCGCTTTGTACTGAACTTTTTCATTTTCTTCGCTCAATGGTGCTCGACTTCCGCCGCCGTACAGAAATGAGCTGAATAAACTGTCTATTAAGGAGCCTCTTAATTTCTATATACAATGGGCACATATTTCTACTCTTTCCATCTAAAAGTCGGTGGGGGTAGCGGTGGATTCAGCAGTGGTCTCGGTCTCGGTGGCAGTCTCGGTTGACGTCTCGGAGGCCGTCTGAGTGGCGGTCTCGGTAGCGGTCTCGGTCGCAGTCGCGGTCTCGGTGGCAGTCTCGGTGGCGGTCTCGGTGGGGGCGACAGTGGCATCGCCGCCGGAGGGGGTTCCTTCGGGCTTGCAGAGCAAGAAGTTCTCGCCGCTTCCGTGGTAGACAGCCTCGCACAAGGTGGCGGTGGAGCCGGTGAGGTAGTAAACGACCCTGTACAATCCGGGCTGCTTGTCGCCAGTGTGCCAGGTTCCGCCGCGGATGATGGGGAACTCGTAGGTAAGACCCTGGGACGACTTCTCGGCGCAGGTGCCGGTCAGGAAGCCTTCACGGTTGTCGTACTGGTGGGGGTATGCCTCGAAACGCTTGGAGAATTTGGTAATGGGGGTCGAGGCAGCCTGGACGAGAGCGTTGTGGATGTCATCCGCAGTGAGTTCGACCTTGCCACAGGACTCAGCCTGACGGCTGGACAAGGGAGAGGCGGTGGCGGCGGTCGCGCAGAGCAGGAGAGCGAGGATGGTGGAAGAGTGCATGATGGTCGTGTTTGGATGTCTGTTGGAGAAGGGTGGGGATCTGGAAGCGTTGCCTGTCCCCTCCCGGACTTTATAGACCGACGCTCCCTATCCCGCTGCCAGCTCGGTCCACCATTCTTGATCGAGACCCCGCGCAGGTGTGTCGTTGACCCTGACACGTTCGAGGAAAGTTGATCCTCCTACCCCTCCCGACGAGATGTGTCTTTTTTCCCGTCCACGGTCCACGCACGGTGACGCACCCCACATGTGCAAGGATTTCCGTTTGTTCTGATCGAACGAAGGATCCTCCGTCGTAAGCGCACACCGTGCCACTGCCTAAAAATTGATTTTCCTTTTGGGGCTTGTCACGCCTTGCCGCTTCGATGGGTCGCACGAACATCAAGAACAATCCATGTTTGCATTCTCTGCTTCTTCTGTTGGAGATTTACACAGTAGAGAGACCGGCGTTACACGAGGTTACGCGGCCCAGCGCGCACATTTCATAGCGACAGGCTTCTTCCATCGCGTTCATCGCGTTGGCCCTCTGTGCTGTATCCTCTGTGCCCGCTTCTTGTCGTGGCACGACGGACGGTCTGTGTGCTCGTTGCCGCATTGACGTTCGAAGTTTCACAGGGTTTGACAATCCCCCCCCCGCCTTCTCTAAAATCACTCTCTGCTGAGTCTGCTGACTCCGGCATTCATACCGTACTGTACGTCAAAACGCATCTGATATATTTTCTGCAACACTAGAGGAACCAGGATGCGCCCTTGACGCATCAGGGAGTGCAACAGCTATTAGTCAAGGGGACGGGTGTGTATGTGCAGTAATTGATGGGGGAAAGTACGCCATCAGGTATCCAACAGGTATTCCCTGGAAAGTGCCACCGAGAATCTCTACAAGGTCACAGCCATGAGGGCCGACGCGGTCAGGAACCCGAGAAGACCAACCGCAAGACTTGCTGCACCGGAATGGGCGCTGGCAGCCTGCGTGGCAGCCGCACCAGCGACCGAGGAGGAGGAGGAGGAGGAGGGCGCTACGACCGGCGTGGAGGCAGCAGCAGCGACTGTGGCTGCGGAGGCTACGGTAGCAGGCGTGGAGACGCTCGATGGGACGGGCGGGATTGATGCTGCAGCGGTACCCGCGGCGTTGACGGTAAACCCTGCAAGGTCAGGATGTCAGATGCGATTGATTCGGAGCATGCATGGCATGGGAAGAACCATGGACAGGAAACCTTACATGTAGCGTAGTTGGGACCGTAGACGGTGCCCGAGTCACTCTTTCCGGTGAAGATCAAACAGTACTGTCGAGCGGTGAGGTTGGCGGGAACCACGTAGTTCAAGGTGAGGGTTGCGGGGTATGGGACGTCCTTGGACACGAAGATTCCGCTTCCCTCGACCGTCGTGTTCTGCCCGACTCCGAGCTCGATCGTCAGGTCGGTGACGGCGGTTGGATATCCGTCAGGAAGGGTCCAGGTGATGGGACTCTGCTGGCCGGCCACCCACACCGTGGAAGTGATCGGGGTGGTCGGGAAGACGAGCTGTGCGGTTGAAGGGTCTGCATCCTCTGCTGCCAGGACTGGCAAGACAGCTGAGGACAGAAGGAGCAGAAGCGACGGAAGAAGGATGACGGGTGCGAACATTGCAGGAGAGTGATATTCAAGCAAGAGATGTCAGGGAAAGGCTGGGGGGAACAGGGTGTTCAGAAGAAGTGTTAACAGATTGAGAACCGCCTATACCAATGGACCATGCTGTACCTGTACAGATATCGTCACCGAAATAAAAACCAAGAAAAAAAGAAAACGGCTTGGTGTCCGGGGAGCGCTGGTGAGGTGCACCCGAACCGAATCCCGAACTGTCGGTAGTGCCGATCGCGAGCGCTGTCACGGACATCGAAGAGCCAAGTCCTCCATAGGTTTCCGGGCCGAAGCACCTCTGCTGCTTCCGCCTTCCGCTGATGTGACTTGATTCCGCAGATAGGGACAGTCAGGGCAACGGGAGCTGTGCATTGAAAAATGATATCCGGTGGCCGTTGCTGTACCGTTATAGAAGAGGCCGGTTCCACCTTCCCCGCAGATCAAAAATAAGATACAAAAACCAAAAATGGGGGGGAGG
>JADGJA010000787.1:0-10698 GCA_027596035.1 Thoreauomyces humboldtii | reverse complement strand
GTGTGTGTGTGTGTGTGTGTGTGTGTGGAACGGATGGCCCTGTGTTCGAGTGTCAAAACACCTGGCTTCATATCATCCTTCTCGAAAGGAAAGTCGCTCAACGGAAAACCCAATCGCATCGTCGGCCGCACAGTGCCTCTACACTCTGCCATCATTTCAGAGGAGGAGACAGACAAACGTCCCTTGACCTTTAATCAGTCACGACCAGCTTCCTGCAACCACGCATAGCATGACCAATTTGACAGGGTCTCGTAACGCATCGGCTTCATACAGTACGGAGCTTACGGACATGCGCCGTCCTTTCGCATCCCACTCCTTCATGAATCCCAATTTTTGTTTGTGAATAGACCTGAATTCGACGTCTAGCTGCGGGAGCGGCAGTCGAGCGAACGCGCTCTTGGCTTGAATGGAGTCCAAAAAACGTCGAGTTTTGATCTCCATTCATTTAACTCAATAACAAAGAGGAAACAGCTTCTTCCCGGTGTTACCGCTGACTCCTCGGTCACACTCCCTTCTCACTCTATAGTTTCAACCTGCATCGCATCTGCCCTCTGAACAATGTGATCAGGCACCCGAGCCTCCACACACAGTTCCTCACAGTTCATGTAACAGGACACATCCTCCCATCCCAGGGCCATCAGATCGGCTGTGATTTCGCTCTTGAGCCAATCACAGAGATCATCGCTGACATCCCACACTTCGACCTCGGCGGAGATTGCTGAACAGCCGCGTGAGGGCATCTCGAAGGAAAAGGCCTGACAGACTCGATCGAAAACCCCCACTTTGATGTCTTGCAGCTTCTTTGCCTTGGCGACGTCGTACGTCTCCTGACGGCCACAAGCCTCCTTTAGGTAGTTGGCGGGTGTGAATGCTGCAAAAACGAAAGACGGAGGAGTAGTCAGACATGACAGGTTGGCTTGCGAAGCTGACCTTTGACTTACGGATCGCAGGCTCGGCAGAGCTGGGGTGCTGCTGGTTGTTCATGTTGTTGGTTACTGAGCCTTGAAGGAGTCTTAGCGTTTGATAAGACGTTGCGGAATTGTCCAGGGAAATGAATGCGCTGGGCACAGTGCAATGGATTTAGATGACGGACGGCGTCAAGTCTTGCGACTGTTTAAGGGGGAGCTGTCTAAAGCACAGTTGGGAAGCGAGACTCTTGATGGCCGTTGCGCTGAGGTTCGCCTCGGATGAAAGTCAGCCGTGCACATAGAACTCGTGGGGGGGCCATAAAACTGGGTTGTTTGGCGAAAAACGAATCTTATTGACAACGACTCCAAAGATCCCAAAGCCCCAAAGAAAGTGAAGAGAGAAGGACAAGCAAGAGATGGCAAACAAGACGAAGCAATAACAGCCCACAGGACCCGAGTCGTCTCAATATAGTGTCTCCTGCCCTCCGTAACGCTCCCTCACGCATGCCATCAGTTCTTTGTGCCTCGCGTCTGGGGAAGCCATTTCTCGTATCCTCGGTATACAACCGTAGGGATCTTGGCTGAGACGTTTACCCAGACCTGGTCGCCATCGTGTGCGTATCTACATGTTGACGCCTCCCAGCCCAGATTGACGAGATCGCCGCGAATGGCATCGACCATCCATTCGAGACTCGTGGGGGCAGAGCTGCTTTCGCAAAGGAAGAGGCGGGCCGACAGAATGGGAGTTTCGGGTTGAGCTTGAGGAACTCCCGAAACACTGCGCTGATGGCGGTCGTTTTCCTGTCGATCTCGCGGAGACGAATTTCTTGCAGGTACATTGCAGGGCTCATTTCTGGAGAAGGAAAACCTCGATCGGATATAGCTTGACAATTGGCTCAGGATTGCGGCAACACACCAGCATATGTAGGCGTACGTCGACTCAAGGCCATGGCGGAAAACGTTTTGGATTTAAGCTGTGCGAAGCGGTAACTAGCCAGACGCGCAAAGGCGGAAAAACAAGGTAGAGATGATGCAGAAGCGTCTGGTGAACGAAGGGAGTATTGATTTTGTTGATACTGAATTGTTGGGTTTCGGCAATGTCTTTCGTGGAGGACTCTTTGACAGGGAAAGCAACGAGACCTCTGCGAGACCGCGCGGATTCGTCATGAGACAGTGCAATCATCTCAGACCTTTGTCCTCAATCGTGACGTTCTCGATGCTGAGACCCGTAGATGCCGCTGATGTCTCCCAGGTTTCGCTCCAGCGCCTTAACGGGCCATTTTCGACAGGCCCTGCCGCAGCAAAAACCCGCGGCAGGAGGGCCCTCGGGAGGTCGTAATCAGCAGGTGCGGAGACCCTAACGTGGCAAGGGACAGTGACATCGACTCCTCACCGCCCGAATCACCGCCTCGCCACCATCGATGCTGGTGCATCGGACCACGTGTCGGTCTCGGCACCGACAGCTTGCGGACGCCCTCCCTGTCTCAGAAAGAAAGCCGACTGTCTCATAATCTCTTATAAGCTACGAACAACTCCAATCTCGTAGAAGCTCAAAAAATCAGACGTCTTTCCCACAGTTCCGCACTCTCATCGCAACCTAACAAGGATTAAACAGCCCTCGAATACTATCGTTCATCAGTCAAAATGCGTCTGGCCACAGGTATCGCAAGTGCAGCCCAAAACGTGTCCACGACCTGACTCCCCGTTATTTCCCTTTCCAGCCCAGTCCCCAGCCCAGTATCTCCACGACATTCAATCGCGCCAAGCAGATGCAAGAATCGCCGAGAAAATCAAGCTAACTGCATTACAAGCCAAAGCTCACGCCGACATCTACGAAGCCTTTCTGACGAACCCGATCGCCTCAGTGCTCTCGGCTAAAATTACATCAAAGATGCGACTCTGGGCCAGGTCGCGTGGATTGCCGAGACCGTCAGAGCCGAGATGAGCGAAAAGGGATGGGAAGGGGTTTCTTACAATGTGGCTCCGAGAATCCCGGAGGAGATCATGTTTCATGGTTTTGGCGCTCAGGCCAGCAGTGGTGCTGGTTCTCACGAAGTCGTTTTCCATACTGGTATTCCTGCGGCGGCAACGGCGGGGCGTTTGTGATCCTGCTGTTGCTCGGCCGCTCGCGGCTTAGGGAAGAAGTTTTGGATGTCCCTTTTTCAATGGTCATTGTATTCAAGGCCGGAGTCGATCAACTTCCCAAGGAATGCTAGCGAACTTATGTTTCTTCAGATTGCCAATAATGTTACAAGAAAGTCTGGGTTGTGCGATATGTCCATGTTCTCCATCCCCCCGGCTCTAACCATCCCCTTCAGCAGCTAATCTGCGCGCACGCATCGGGACGGGGAACACTCAACGGGACCTTCGAAATAACATGTCAGTCAAAGCTGCTGCATTCAATCACTCCTCTCCTCTCGGACCGTGCTCACCTGTCCAACAAGCGCATAGTCGGGGGCACTCTGACTGAACAGCGTGTCGACGCTCGGAAGAACGAAGCAGCACCGATCCTGGTTGATGCCATCCACGTCTCCATGGACGATGGACGCGTCTCCTGCGTTGTTGATGATGTCCTGCAGTCTAGCGGGCACGTCGGGGAACACCCTCTGCAAGGTCGCCACGGCCTGGGAGTAGGGGTCCTGTCCGCTCGGAAGCTGCACGTCGCAGATGGCGGCCAGGGTGGCGAGGTTGGTGGGCTCGTCCGTAGCAAAGTTGAGGGCGGTTTGAGCTGCGTCGATGAGAGACTGGGTGTCTCCGCTGTCGACGATGGAGGCGGCCGAGTTGAGGAACGAGTTGACGTTGATCACGTCGTTGTTCCAGTTGTTTATGGCGGTCTGGACGGCAGAGGTACTAGGCGCCTGACTTTCGTCACAAGTGGACTGACGAGACTTGAGCGTCGGCAACGAGAGGACCGAGGAGGCCGTGATAAGAAGGGTGGTTGCAATGTAAAAGCGCATGCTGTCCAAAGGGTCTGTTCGTACGTTGGTGTGTATCGGGAATGTACTAGCTGGAATTCTAATGACGAATCGCTGAAGACACGTCTCACTCGTCCCATTTTATATGTCCAATTCTGCCATCTCGAATCAACTGTTTACTGTACACGCGAGGGCTGAGATGGTGCAAAAAGCCCATGCAGGGCTGAAATATACGCGCGCGCGCGTACTTCGAGACGGCACGGTCTGTCAGTGAGCAAGAATGTTTTAGTTCAAAAGCTGAGCAGCAGAGCAGGGCGGGAACAGTAGCAGGTTTATCTTCCATGAAAGGTCCGCCTGAGCACTAGTACAAGTACTACTCCGCCATGCCCGAAATAGAAACTGGCTTGCTGCGACTCCGCCGAGAAGGGCAAGCTCCACCTTCCCGGGGAAATGCTGCTTGCAAAGTCACAAGGTTCTCGGTCTCCTCATACGCCTGATCAGAGAGTTGATGGTACAGTTGCAACGAGAGGTTTGCCGCTGGGTTTGCCGTACCGTCTCAAATGCGCTGTCGAAGAGGTCCGGCGGGCATATTGACCGAAGGCCGTGGTGGGGCCGTGCAGGAATCGCCTCTCAGGCGGGTTCCGCGCCGGCAAGCGTTCAGCTTGTCAACAATCCGACGTCCTACAGCCCTCAAGCATCAGAGCTGCAAGCTTTTGTTCTCCTATTCAATACCAAACAACGCAGGAAAAAGAACCGCCTGACCATCGCCAATGGATCAACTACTCAGAACTCGTATGCAGGGGTTGATTCAACCTGAGACCTGTTCAACTCATGCTAACGACACTTTCGCCGCGGTCTGTTCGACTTGCAGTGTGTGCTTCAGCAGAGTTTCTCCAAACCTTTGGAACGGCCGACACGGCTGCCAGAAACACGCTCAAAGCCAAGGATTACGGGGATATCTTCCAAGAGTTTGCTTTGAAGATGCCTGCTTCAGAGCTCTCAGCAGAAATCAGAGCCCCAATACCGTTCGTGGGCACGCCCAGTGGGTCGCCGATACCATTGCATCCGAGCTGCGAGGGATGGGAAGCAGTGTAAGTGGGCTGTCCAAAACATGTCTCGCCTTGCAAGACACTGTCTCGAACCTTGGCTGCCCTGATCCCCATCTCCTCATAAGCACCTCGAATACCTCGTTCAGCCGCACCATCTGCTCCTCCAGTTTGCTTGCTTCCGTTCCGGCCACCTTGACGGCTTCCACTCATCCTTCACCACGACTCTCGACCAAAAACTTTCGAAATGACGACCTCAACCATCAAGGGTATTCGAACTGAACCTTCGAATCTGACACGGCACCAACTGACTGATCGGCTATCTTGGTCCCAGACCGTTCCCCATTGGAGTTTCTCAAAGACGTCCAGCTTCGAAAGGAAAGCGACTCCGAACGATTTGCCGCCAAGGAGAAGCTTGCCGATGAGATCTACAACGCTTTCGTCGAACACATGGACCGCGATCCATCGTGCGATGAGCTTGGCGCATACGTTGTAATCCATTCTCGGTGGGCAGACTGGATGCTGCAAACAATCACGAAGGAAATGACGGAACTGGGATGGAAGAGTGTCTACTACATGGGGCCTCGTGGTGGATCACAGTTCACGTTTCATGCTGCCGTTCCGAGGACGTCCAACATCAGAATATAGGCGGGTTTTCGGTTCGTGTGTCCATCTTAGTGGACGAGAGGTGAAAACTAGCAATCATCCTGGAGTTTTGAAATTACACAATCCGATCTTTTTGCATTCCTGGTTGACGGCCTCGGGAAAAAATGATATATTAGTACGGCGGACTTTCCCTATGCCTGGGGATTGGCAAGTCCAAATGCTCGACCTTTGCTAGCATTTTGTTTATTTGGAGATACAACCCGACATGCTTCAAGATCTCGAAGGAAGCGGTGAGATGGCAGAACTCCAGCTCTTCTGCCTGCCTAAGTTTCAGAGCTTGGGCCGTTGTGACAGCGTTACGGCAACATGAAGTTACAACCGATGTCGCTACTCTCAATCGCCGCGGCTCGAGATGACGGATGCGGGAGCGTCCTAGAGGCACATAAAGCGGCTGCGAAGTGGAACCGATAGACAGAAATTGCTATGATGGAGGAGCACGAAGTAGGAAGAGCGTGTCCCCCGTCCTGCAGAAAGGTTTGACAGCGAACCCTTGCCGCTGCACATTTTCGCGCGAAGGCCCAAAAAAAGCACATCGTCCAAAAGGACGAAACACAAAAGAGACCGCACAACCCAGAAAGCAAGTTGCGCTGTGATGGCGTTGGGTTTGTCAGACAGCCGGGAATTGAACCCGGGGCTACCCCAAATTACCAAATTGGCAAGGGGTAATTTCACCACTAAACCACTGTCTGGAAGAGGAGAGACTCGCTCATGAACTTTCGTGGGCAACATACAATATATACCTTACCTTATTAACAGTAGGATCGAGACCGGCAGGGAGCAAACTTATCACCCAACCACCGTCAGGCAGATGTCCATGCGGTGGTGAGATCACACCTGCAATACTAGCAAAGCCAATTTCGATGTGACAGGACCAGGGTTCGTATGGAAGCTGGTACCGCTGCTGCTCTGTCGGAAAGCTTGTAGCCAAGGTTCTCGTCTGCCATCCCTTTCGGTCGTATCATGCTTTTATTCAGGGCGTGAGTCCCCCCCGATTGCGGTGGTCAGGACAGTTCCGCAGTTCTCTTGACCGAATATCTGTTGCGTAAGTTGAGTCTCCCGTGTCTCTTCCGCTGGTGAGTGACGGTATTAGATCACAGAGATTTGCGGTGCACATGTCGTCAACGCGCATTTCGTTATCTCCCATTTTCATTCAAGAAGGCCAGACAAACTTCTCACGGCTCGAGGATTGAGCTCGGCCTCCCTACACCACTCCGGAAGAGTAGCCTTGACCTTGTAAACTAAATGCTCCGCCTTAGCAATCAGGCGGACCTCTACCTGTTCCCAACCGTGTCCCTGCAAAGCTTGCTTGATGCCAGAGGGAGCGTAGGCTGCCCATTGCCGCAAACTCCGAAGCCATCGGGTTGCACTCCTTCTGATCCAGAAAAAGGTGATAGATCTTGTCGAGGGTTTCTTCTGCATCAAAGTTGGATTCCATGCGTTGCTGTAGAATTTCGAAATCCTGGATGCACATGCCTGGAGAGCGATCTGGGAAAAGCGACGCGGGTAAGTTGAGTCGGTGACCATCGCCTTACTTCTGCCGGTTACTACCTTTCATAGTTACGCATCTTCGCAGACGAGGGTTGGAATCGTCGAGTGGATCGGTGAACGAGGAAGACGCTTGCGTACGTTGAGACGAGACACGGGTGCAGTCAGCGAGCAAAGACGGTGCTCCAAGACAATGTACACGTACGTACAGGCACCCAAGGTGACGCTGCCGAAAACCCGTCTGGCACTGTCTTCGAGCGAAGCCCCTCAACAACAACAACACAGTGAGTGACAAGGAGCGCTCGCTCAGGCGGGATGGGGGCGGGGAAAGGGGGGCGCAGACTATAGAGCATGTTGACCAGGTGACCGGGTGACAGCGATGTGCACGAGTTCTTTCCAAAAGTTTCCAGCTCCTTCCAGGCAGAGGATCGTCGCTCGCCCACTGACACCCCTAGCTCGCCTCACCGGTCCGTGGTATAACCCACCGAGTCTTTCCCCCGGAACTTTACGGTTTGCATCCTTCTTTCTCCAGCAGCAATACTTCGCAATCACTTTTGCTCCTCCATTTTGTAACATTCAACAATGTCCTCGACTTCAAAGGCCATCGGTATCGACTTAGGAACCACTTACAGCTGCGTCGGCGTGTTCCAAAACGATCGAGTTGAGATCGTGCCCAACGACCAGGTAATGGAGCTGTTTGAAGCATAAGCACGAGGGTGGCCGCTGAACTTCTTTATCGATGCTTTGCTGCTGCAGGGCAATCGCACCACACCTTCCTACGTGGCCTTCACCGACACGGAGCGTCTCATCGGCGATGGCGCAAAGAACCAAGTCGCTCTCAACCCACCCAACACGGTCTTTGACGCAAAGCGCCTTATCGGTAGACGTTTCTCTGACAAGGAGGTTCAGAACGATATGAAGCACTGGCCCTTCAAGGTAAAGTAAAACATGGGTTCGATAGCTCTTCGTCGCATTTTCTGATGATCCCTCTTCTCATCGAATATGCTTTGGCAGGTTCTCGCAGACTCCAACGGCAAACCCGTCATCGAGGTCGAGTTCAAGGGAGAAAAGAAACAATTCACACCTGAGCAGATCTCCTCGATGGTGCTCTCCAAGATGAGGGAGATCGCCGAGGCGTTCCTCGGTCACGACGTTAAAGATGCGGTCGTGACAGTCCCTGCGTACTTCAATGACAGTCAGCGACAGGTACGTTCTCATCCAACTTCACATACGTCTGCATTGGTCGCTGTTTGGTGCTCGCCTCATGATTTCGATAGGCCACTAAAGATGCTGGCGCCATCGCAAACCTCAACGTGCTTCGTATCATCAACGAACCCACTGCTGCGGCCATCGCGTACGGTTTGGACAAGAAAACTGCAGGGGAGAAGAATGTTCTAATCTTCGATCTCGGAGGCGGTACATTCGACGTCTCGCTTCTGACCATCGAGGACGGAGTTTTCGAGGTACGACCAACACCCATGTTTGCAGCAATACTTTGGAGGCCAAACCAACCAAACACCATTTCTCTCAGGTCAAGGCAACAGCCGGGGACACGCATCTCGGAGGCGAAGACTTCGACTCCCGTCTGGTTAGTCACTTTTCGGACACCTTCCGCCGTCAATACAAGCGGGACCTCGCGAACAACGCCCGCGCCATCCGCCGTCTCCGCACGGCCTGCGAGCGCGCCAAACGCACTTTGTCATCCTCGGCTCAAGCCAGCATCGAGATTGACTCCCTCTACGAAGGCGTCGACTTCTACACGTCCATCACCCGAGCGAGGTTCGAGGAACTCTGCGCAGATCTCTTCCGATCCACCCTTGAACCCGTCGAGAAGGTGCTTCGGGACGCCAAGATCGGGAAGCAGGAGGTGGCGGAGATCGTGTTGGTCGGTGGTTCGACGAGGATCCCAAAGGTTCAGAAACTCGTGTCCGATTTTTTCAATGGGAAGGAACTCAACAGGAGCATCAACCCGGATGAGGCCGTGGCGTACGGCGCCGCGGTTCAGGCTGCGATCCTCTCGGGCGTTCAGTCGACCAAGACTCAGGACGTCCTGCTCGTAGATGTTGCTCCGCTTTCGATGGGGCTCGAGACGGCGGGAGGTGTCATGACCACCCTGATTCCGAGGAACACTACAATCCCTACGAAGAAGAGCGAGACTTTCTCGACCTACGCCGACAACCAGCCGGGCGTCCTCATCCAGGTCTACGAAGGCGAGCGTAAGATGACCAAGGACAACAACCTGCTCGGAAAGTTTGAGCTCACTGGGATTCCGCCTGCCCCTCGAGGGTAAGTCTTCGTGTTTCAACGGTGCTATTCCAAGCATCCCCTTCTCTCAACGCGTGACTTCATGCTTGGTCTTCCAGAGTCCCACAGATCGTGGTAGCGTTCGACATCGACGCCAACGGGATCCTCAACGTGTCAGCCGAGGACAAAACCACCGGCAAATCGTCCAAGATCACCATCACGAACGACAAGGGTCGTCTCGCACCGGCCGAGATCGAACGCATGGTGGCCGAAGCCGAACGTTACAAGCAGGAGGACGCGGCCGTGGCCGAACGGGTGACCGCGCGCAACGGGTTCGAATCGTACGTCTACGGCGTCAGGAACACCGTCGATGGGGACGACAAGGGTGCGCTTCCAGAGGACGACAAGAGGGAGCTCAAGGTGAGCGAATGCTTCACTATTTGTTTCAAAATTCAGTGCTGGAGTGAGAGCTTACTATCTGCTTGTGTGTCATGTAGACTCTCGTCGAGGAGTCGATCCGTTGGCTTGACGCGAACCATGCAGCGTCTACCGAAGAGTACAAGGAGAGACAGAAGGACCTCGAGGGAAGGATCAATCCCATCATGACTCGGATGTACCAAGGCAGTGCCGGTGGAGCTCCTCCTACTCCCGCTACCACGCCTCCTAGCGGTCGTACCACCTCGGGTCCTACGGTCGAAGAGGTTGACTGAATGCGAACGCAAAAGGAGGAATCTGGGATGCGGGCGGGAAGAAGTGCGTTCCTCTGATGGGTATCATTGGTGGCATCTGTTCAAGAAACGGATGAGTCTTGCATTCTGTTCTTGTAGCAGTGAAATCATGCTGTATCATAGTCAGTTCAATCTTTTTGAGCGGCGAGAACGTCCCAGTGGTTTGAGGTGTCGAAAAACTACATCCGAGACCTACGACGGAACTACATGAAGACCTCGGATGATTCCACTTTCGGGACGATCATCGTTTCCGTTGCGGAAACCACGGTCTTCTTTCAAGGTTCTGCATGGCTATTTTTGGAGAACATGAGAAGCGGTCAAGTTGCTGAGGTAAACGAAAAGTCCGTCATCGGGAAACCTGACTATTTGTCCCCACCGCGGTTCACGGTATCCTCGATCGGACAGTCAGCGGAACTACATCGCCCCTTTTACGATCTTACAGTCTCGTTCTCTTCGACGACCATCTTCTGGCCTTCCTCAAGGCTTCTTCGCTTATCCTTCCGTCGAGTGACCGTTGCTGCCAGGACACACCGCACCGAGCAACCCACCACCGAACCACCCACGCATCTCAAAAAGGGTCCATCGAAACCATGTCCACCAGTCTCGGAACCGCAACGGAACGCATCATCTCCGTCACGAACCGCGGGACACTAGGCGGGATCCTGGAAGGCCACGGCGTATCCCACCCCGACCCCTCTCCCGCAGC
>JADGJA010000786.1:0-10698 GCA_027596035.1 Thoreauomyces humboldtii | reverse complement strand
GACGGTGACGGACTGGAGACGGCGAAGGATAGGAGACGGTAACGGCGACTGTGGGCGACTGTGAAGGATTGGCGACGGTGACTGCAAAGGACGGGGGCCTGAAGACGGCGACGGAGACGACCTAGGATGAGATGAGAGACAGCGACAGCGACGGTGACGGAGATGGTTGAAACATGGGTGACGGCGAAGGACAGGGGATGGGGTGGGCGAGGGCGAAGGGGACGCATGCGTCGGGACAGCGAAGGCAGGGTGTCTGCGCTCTCGACGATCTCGACGATCTCGACGGGCTCCTACGCTGAGACCGGGGACGTGCAATTCCGCAACGATGACGTCGCAGACTTGCTCGGCGCCACGAAGGACGGTGAGGGCGACGGCGAGGGCGACAGTGACGGCGAAAGACGATGACGGACGGGAGGAGAGAGAGACGCCTGGGTGTACCCATGCACTTTACGTCTTGACTGATCCTTCTTCATGTAGGTTCCTCATCGACGAGTACCTCACGTCCTCCATCTGCCCGATCGGAGAGCAAGTCGGAGGAGACGGCAGCATGGCCTACCACAAGGTCAGGAAGAAAGTTCTCCCGAAGCGACTTAGCCCACGGCCATGGAGGGCGAAGACAGGACAGTTGGATGACGTCCACGGTTTGTTGGGGTGCGACCACCCATCATGTGTTCAACAAACCTTCGGCGTCAACTACCAAGGCCGTCAAGTCTACTTCAACCGCGACACCCTCAGCGTCCGCAACTTTAGAACCATCGTCCAGTCACATCTGCAAGGGAATGGACGACCGGAAGCGTTCAAGAGGGGACAACCGGCACCTCCAGCAAGGCAGAGGAGAAACGCTGGGAGGGGCAGAGGACGGGGTAGAGGCAGAGGACGCGGTAGAGGCAGAGGTTGAATACCTCCGGGGTAGTTAGCGCTACTCTACACTTACTTTGGCCGTCACTTACTTTGGTGACACAAATGTACAATTGTAAGGTACAATTGTACGGGGCCGTCTGGGCCGTCTGGGCCGTCTGAGGCCCGTCACCAGCCCCCAGACCAGCCCGCTCCTGGCCCATACACGTACCGGCATATGGTAGCCCCCGCTGAACATCCCCTTCTAGCTTCTCCTCATTGCAGCCGACGCCCGCAACTACCACCAAATGGCTCAGATGCTTGCTGTGCTCAGTCGAAGAAGCCGGTGTTTACCGGTTGCTCGGCTTTCTGCCTCCCCTATTCTTTCCATTCTCGCCGGACAGTCGACGTCTTCACAACATTCACGACGTCTTCCTGACCTCTTAAAAGATCGTCATTTGGCCACTGCTCCAATCACGCAGTCGCATGCATCAAATGACGGAACACTTCCGATATCTCCAGGTCCCGCGCGGAAGTCATCCACCAACGATCCTACCGCAGACCTCCTGAAGCAAGTGGCTGAGCTACAGATCAGCATTGGAGAGAAAGACGCAGCTTGGATCGGCCGCGTCAACGCAGATCTCGGGACAACTCTGCGCATCGCAGGTGCGGCTGCTTGGAACAGTCTGGTGGTTCCCGCAGAATGAAACATACCTCTGACTTCGTGGGCTTTTCAGTTGTTGGAGAACGATCAGCAAAGACTGCGGCGCTCATCAATACACTCCTGGAGAACCCACTGCAGAACTCTCTTCAAAGTTCTGAAAGTCACGTTCGAAAGATCAGGTAGGTCCAATATCCCTTTTTTCCCATTTCAAAGTGCTAATCCCGCCTGTGATTTTCGAAAAGTTACGGGGTTGTCCACGCGAAAGTCGCAGGGTCCGGGGATGTCAAATCTTCCGCAGAGTGGCTATTGAAGAACGAGGTTCAAATATATGAGGTCCCAGGTTCGTTGAATGGTTGGAATCTAGATACTGTTCAACGCTGTTTTAATAAGTTCCATGCAAAGGGTTTGACATCATTACCCCGGCCCAGCTTGAGGAAGTGGTCTACAAAAGCGACCTCATCATTGTTGTTACGAGCGCCAGCAATCGCCTCACGAGTCCCCGCGAATCAGCTTTCATGAAGAAGTTCTATACCCACGGAAAAGCAAGCCTCATAATCGCAGTCGATGGATTGGAGCAACACACTGAAGACACCATCGAAGTGCTAGAAGGTGTTCGTGAACGATTGCAGAGCTTTACACCAAGGAACACTGGTGTCAAGCTTCCCCACGTCGCTGTTGTTCCTGTCAACGTTCGGCGCGCGCTCGCAGCTCAGGCTCTGCTCCAAAAAAAGGAGCCTCCTGCTCGCTTTGCGGAGGAATGGAGTGCCTCCGGATTGCAAGATCTGAAGGCTTCCATCATCGCTCGCGTCGACACCCCGGTTGATCGCGCTGCTCACAAGCTTCTTACGGCCACATTTACGGCTTCACAGGCACTGCAACGTCTGGCGGACGGTCAAAGCACAACCGAGATTGCTCTCGAAAGCGCTAAGTTCGAGCTGCAGGGTCTTATTGACCGCGTGGTCAAGGCCGAGAAGCGGCTAGTCCGAGACTTTGAGGAAACGGATCTCGCAGTGGTGCAGGACAGTGTGTCGGCCCTCTCCGAAGCTGTCCGCAAGTACTTTGCGAAGGTACGCTTCTGGAAGCTGTTCTGGCGAAGCGACTTTGTGGCAGACGACCTCAAGGCAATGATGCGTCAGCACAACCTCTTGCAAGCCGAATACCAGATGGTGTATGCCGTGGGAAAACTCAACGAGGGCCTATATGGCTTGCGAGAGCGTCTGCAGGAGCATATGGCCTCTCTTACGAATCCGAACCATCCCATCTCAGCGGTCGGCGGGAGTGCCGCCAAGGCGTTGCGGGAAGACTTGGTTCGCATTCGGGACATTTTGGACGAGCAGACCCTACCGAACGCGCCTGTTTCGCACGCGGACCCATTTATCCTTCGCAACCAGGTGATGCGCTTTGACGCATCCCGCCACTGCGACGACTTGCAACGCAAGGCGGAGAAACTTGTTCGCCGGCAAGCGGGCTTCCAGATCTTACTATATGGGTCCGCCGTAATTGGAACCCATCTCGGCGTCCCGTTCGCTATCATGCTGCCGTCCGCCCTCACGATCTCCGCTGCTGGTTTCGGGTGGATGAGACTGCGATGGGGAGCCCTCGAGAGCAGGTTTTGGGGCAAGGTCAGTGAGGGCCATAAGACTCTCAAGGACAACATCTTGGTAAGCTTTCGGTCTTCTCACGCCATATGCTTGCATGGCCCGCTGCCATTGATACTAACAATGGACACGGATGCAGGGTATATATCAGAAGGAGTTCACTTCCGTCGTCGCTGAGCCTCTCGTTTCCATCATCCGGTTGGTTGAGGAAGCTATTGCCACTCGACGGCGAGAAGTGGCAGCGAACCGTCAAGCGATTGCCGCGGCACTCAAGCAGGTGGAGGAAGTGGACGGTACACCCGTAGATCGTACATAGATTTCCCTTTACCTCAGGGAACATTGGGAAGCGTGCTGCTCTTTCCCTCCCTCCCGCCGTATTCAATTCGGACTAGACTGTGCTGGAGTGGTGATAGCTGTCCGGTATTCGACAGGTTAACAAAAGTAGCGGTACACGTGATGTTCAGAGCAGTTTGGCGAATGGGAACACAGACAGAAAATTTCCCATGGGACGCGCTTTTGATAAAGGAGAGCGAGTCTCGCTTTCGCCCCACCCACGTCTTCCCCAACGAGCCAGCCAGCCACCCCGAAGCCTCGGAAAACCGCTGCGGGCTTTCCTTTTTTGACAGCATAGGAACATGGCAACAAGGTGACGAGCAAGAACGGCACATTGACAGGTTGCACCATACTTACCTTGCCACGCAAATATATAGGCTCGAGCGCTTGATCCTGCTCCTGGACACAGGTTCCACTGCTGCTGTAAGGGCAACGGCAGCACAGCAGATTGGAGAGATACAAAAACAGCAGCCTGATCAGCTGTACAACCTTCTTGGACGGGTAAGTTCCGAATTCGAGAGATCATACCGTTTGTTTTTGGGGGTCGCTTGACACACACTATCTCGCCGCAGGTTCTCGTTCACCTTCGCAGCGCTCAATGGACGACTCGTATTGCTGCCGGGCTTGCCATCGAAGCCGTCGCCAACAACGTTCCGCCATGGGATCCCGTCCCTGTTCCTGGAACGGCGGAACCCGTGCCCCACGCGTCAGATGCGTCGGATGACTGGATGCTTACATTCGACTCTTTCGACGTAACCAATGTGGTCAAGAACGGAGCTCCCCTTCTCGCCAGTGCCGGAAAGGAATTTGATGCCGATCACTCCAACCTCGACCCGAGAGAGCGCATCGCTCTCCAGAAGAGGGAGCTCAAGACTCGTCTGGGAATGGGAAGTGATTACCTGACAAGCATGCTGGACGAGGATGACATCACAGCGCCGAAGACAGAGGCCGCGAGTGCTCCACCAGCCAAGCAGTCGGCGCAGGAGCTTCTAAAAGGACACCAATCGTAGGTTTCGTCTCGCTTTCCCTTTTGATCGTCTGGATCCTTGAGCTCATGCCTATCTTCCATTCGCAGAAGCATTACGGAAGATGATCCAAACATGGAAGGGCTTAGCGCCCGCCAGCGGGCAAGCTTGAAACGAAAATTGAGGATGGGCGGTGGAAAGGAAAAGTCCAATAAGTGAGCATCTTCCGCCCGAGAAAGTTATTTTCGGGCTCTTACGTCGTTTCGCAGAGTTCGCATAGTGGAGGTTCCAGCCACGAAACATCGTCTTTCTACCTCGGACGCCCCACAAACACCGACATCCATACCAGTCAAGGTGAAGCTTGAAAACGGGAGTTCAGATGACGTTAAAGAAGCTATCAACATGGACAGCAAGACCGTCATTCAACATAAGGCCGTTCCGACGCCGGCCGTTCAGGAATCCAGTGACGAGTGGCCGTTCGAGGGATTATGCGAACAGCTATGTCTCGATCTCTTTTCGCCTCGCTGGGAGATCCGCCACGGAGCAGCTATCGGCTTGCGAGGGCTTTTGAAGATGCATGGCTCGGGCGCCGGCAAGCTCCTCGGGTTGACACGCGAGACGAACGCAGCACGCCATCGTGCATGGTTGGAGGATGTAGGCATCCGCCTTCTCTGCGTGCTCGCTCTCGACCGTTTCGGTGATTACGGCAGCGATCATGCCGTTGCACCCGTGCGTGAGACTGCTGCCCAGACTTTAGGCGTCGTGATGCAATGGGGAGAGGCAGACCTTTGTCTGAAAATGGTGAATCAAGGTTTATTGCAGTTGTTGGAAGCCAGCAAGCATCTCACGGATCACACCGTCGGAGCAACCGTCGGCCGAGAAAGAGGGTGGCAAGTTCGACATGGCGCTCTGGTGGGGCTCAAGTACTGGATGGGTGTACGGACCGATCTCCTGGAAGTTGTCTTGAAATCTGAAAGCGTTCAAGACGAACAAGGAGCATTTAAGGCCATCGTCAACGCCCTTCGAGACCACGATGACGATGTTCGTGCCGTCTCCTCATCTGCGCTTCTGCCGGTTTGCGACATCATCGTCAAGATCCTGCCGGTGCAGACAGTGTTCAGATCGATCGTGTTAACACTTTGGAACTGTCTCGATGAATTGGATGACCTCACGTCAGCCACCGGGTCCGTAATGGATCTACTATCCAAACTGATGATGAAGCCTGAAGTTGTTACCGTTATGAAGAACGAGGCTGGAAACTCTCTTAAGGATCTTATACCCCGATTATATCCATTTTTTCGACATGCGATTGTAGCTGTTCGTCAAGCAGTTCTGAGAACAATCGATACCTTTGTCACTATCAGCACAGATGGAACTCATACGGATGGTCGCTGGGTGACCGCCGAGCTCCTCCGCCTGGTGTTCCAGAACTTCATCATCGAGGAACGACGAGACATCGTTCAAGATACCCTGGAAGTTTGGAAGAGGCTCATGCGCCTCATGGATTCCAATACCGGCAACAACAAGAGTCATCTTACGGCCGTTACCACCACTGTCTTGCCAGCGTGGTTTAGCTTAGTCATGACGCCAGTTGGCGCCCCTCTCGATCTTCGCTTCTTCTACTCGCCCGGTTCCGATATGGGATCGACAAAGCGTGCACGTATGGAGACGGATGGATTCAATGTTTCCCCTCACGACAAGGCTATGGCCATCCAGGATCTCACGGTTGTATCCCGTGAAGACATCATCCGGGGACGACTGGCGGGGGCGACTGCCCTTGGGTCACTGGTATACACCCTGCAGAATGGTGGAGAAGCAGGTCCTACCGAAAAAATCAGGGAGCTCGTCATGGCGTACCTCAACAGCTGCTGGGCGGGTCATCGCGTCTTTTGCAATGTCATGATCGACGAGTGGTCTGCTTTCTGGTTCGACAGGCAAGTCGGCACAAACGACGCGAGCAACGGCAAGTCGGCGGTTTTCTTGGAGAGCGTGCCTTTGGCGGATAGCGTATGGAACAGCATGGTCACATCTCTCACACAAGCTGAATCGGGAGTCACGCTGTTTTACAATGAGCTCATCCACCCGTTGAACAACGTACGAACCGAGTGCAACAATCTTCTGGCGAGCCTTCGAGAGTGTGGTGCTACGCAACCGCCACCTGCACTTCCCGAGCTCCCTTCGTATCAAGGACCACGCCCACAGACGCCTCTGGGCGATGTCTTCACGATTCCCATCGCGGACCATATCGTGGACCAGATTGTGCCACACCTCATGCCGCCGAATCCGCCAACCAGCGTCCGTCAGCTTGTGGAAGATCGAGTCATGCGCGTCAAGGCCGTGATCATAGAGTTCAAAGAGACAACCCGCAAGCTTGAGGTGCAAGTCGCCTCGAGCATGGCTTCCGCTGTTGTCCGCATGGGACGACTGCCCGGAAAGGCCAACCCGGTCATTCGATCATTGATGCACAGCGTTAAGGAGGAGATGAACGAAGACATGCAGGCGCGTGCGGCTCGCGGGATCGGTCGTTACGTGGACCTCACCATCCGGCTGGACAAACCGTCAACCATTAGTGAGAAGGTCCTCAAAAATCTCAAGGGCTTTCTTTGCGCGGACCCCGCTACCAAGATTGGTGAACCACATGTAGCGCTAGGAATTTTGAGCTTGCAGGATTCGTCAGAAAATGGAGATGTCGCGGTCAAGGCCGTTGAGGTGCCAGTGAAGAAGACCAACGGTGCTTCAGCTGCTCCCGCCAAGAAGGGTCGCGGCAAGAAATCTGATGCAGCGGCGGCGGAATCATCCACTGTTGCCAATGCCGTTACGGACATCGATACAGCTGCTGCACTCGCAGCCACTCCGGACGAACGTGACAAGTCAGCTATCGAGGCACGAGGAGCCGGGCGCGCCTTCGAGGGCGTCTGTGCTCAGTTCGGGGCAGAAGTCTTCCAAAAAGTCCCGAAGCTCTGGTCCATGATCGCCAACGACATTCTTCCCTTTATCGGCGAGCATGCCGCCGCCACCTTGCAGAAAGTGGAGGCAGAGCACGAGTTTGCCACGACGGTCGCCGAGTCGCTGCATCTGCTGGCCACCGTGGCACCGCACCTTCACGCGGACCTCCACAGCCAGATCTCGACTCTGCTCCCGGGGATCGCCTACAGCCTCCGCGCCGCGTCCGCCGTAGTCCGGCATTTGGCTGCTCGCTGCATCGCTGTTCTTTGCGAGGTCGTGACCGTTCCTGCCATGCATGTCGTAGTGGATCACGTCCTTGGTCTTCTCGGGGACGCGAACAACGTCCACTATCGCCAGGGGGCCGCTGAGTGCGTTCTCTGCATCGTTCGCGCCATGGATCACAGCATTCTTCCTTACATCATCTTCCTCATCATTCCGGTGCTTGGCCGCATGTCCGATCCGGACGAGGACGTGCGGTTTGTCAGCACCAACGTCTTTGCGCAGCTTGTCAAGCTCGTGCCTTTGGAGAGTGGAGTACCTGATCCCGAGGGTTTCGACGAAACCCTGATCGAACAACGAAAGGCGGAGCGAAAGTTCTTGGGTCAGTTGGTCGGAAGCGAAAAGGTCGAAGAGGTCCACATTCCCGTCCCCATCGCAGCCGAGCTCCGTTCCTATCAGAAGGATGGCGTTAGTTGGCTCGCCTTCTTGAACCGGTATGGTCTTCACGGCATTCTCTGCGACGACATGGGGCTAGGCAAAACGCTGCAGTCCATCTGCATGCTTGCGACCGACCACTTCAACCGCGCCGAAAAGCACAAGGAAACCGGGTCGCCGGACACGGCTCACGCTCCTTCCCTCATCGTATGTCCGCCCACGCTGACCGGTCACTGGTTTCACGAGATCAAGACGTTCGCGGGATTCCTCAAACCCGTCATCTACGGCGGGAGCGCTGCGGATCGAGCCGACATTCAGCGACGAGCCAGATCCTATGACGTGATCATCATGTCCTACGACATCCTTCGCAACGACATCGCTCGGTTGCGCGAGGTTCACTTCAACTACGCTATCCTCGACGAAGGTCACATCATCAAGAACCCAAAGACCAAGATCACTCAGGCTGCCAAAAGCGTAGACGCCATGCATCGCCTTATTCTCTCGGGAACGCCCATCCAGAACAACGTGTTGGAGTTGTGGTCGCTGTTCGACTTCCTGATGCCGGGCTTCCTTGGCACCGAGCGGCAGTTCAACGACCGGTTCAGCAAGCCCATCCAGGCCTCCCGAGACGCGCGAAGCAGCAGTAGAGAACAGGAACGGGGTGCATTGGCCATGGAGGCTCTCCACAAACAGGTGCTTCCGTTCCTCCTCCGTCGCATGAAGGAGGACGTACTGCACGACCTACCGCCGAAGATCATTCAAGACTATTACTGCGAGCTCAGCGACCTGCAGAAGTCGTTGTATGAGGACTTTGCGAAGAGTCAGGCCAAGGAGGGCGCCGAGGAGATCTTGACCGCCGCTGGGGAAGAGAACGACGACGACAAGTCTGCCGCGGTGGTGCCGGTTGCCAAGAAAGGAGGAGCCAAGTCTGGACACGTGTTCCAGGCGCTGCAATACCTGAGGAAGCTGGTCAACCATCCGGCTCTCGTCATCAATCCAAGTCATCCTCAGTTCGGCAAGGTGCAGGCCAGGCTCGCGGCGTCGAAGAGTAGCATTACGGATCTAGAGCATGCACCGAAGATTCAAGCACTGGGGTATATCGAATCGTGGTATTGACGCGGGAAAGCACCATGCTCACGTCTATCTTTCCCCTCCTTTAGCCAACTTCTTCGTGACTGCGGCATAGGCAGCAGCAGCAGCAGCGAGACGTCGTCCAAGTCCATCTCCTCAACGCCCAGCTACACTGCCGCGCCGCACCGCGCTCTCATCTTTGTCCAGCTGCGAACGATGCTGGACATCATCGAGAACGATCTGTTCAAGAAGCACATGCCGACCGTGTCATACCTCCGGATGGACGGTCAGACGGACTCGTCCTCCCGACACGATCTCGTGAGAAAGTTCAACGAGGACGCTTCCATCGACGTCCTGCTCCTGACCACGCACGTCGGAGGCCTCGGATTAACCCTCACCGGCGCCGACACGGTCATCTTTGTGGAACACGACTGGAACCCTATGAAGGACCTTCAAGCCATGGACCGAGCACATCGCATCGGACAGAAGAGGGTCGTCAACGTTTACCGCCTGATCACCAAGGGTACGCTGGAGGAAAAGATCATGGGGTAGGTAGCCCGAACGGTTCCGTTGGGAAAGAACTTCAGGGGCGAATTTTCTGACCGTGTAGTATACCTCCCCGCTCAGACTGCAAAAGTTCAAGCTCAACATCGCCTCCTCCGTAATCAACCAGGAGAACGCAGGCCTCAAGTCCATGGACACGGATCAGATCCTGGATCTCTTCAGCCTGGGATCGTCGGCGCCGGACGCGCCGGCGGCCATGGCCAAGAGCAAGAAGGATGGGGACAGGAACCAAAAGTCGAGCACGCGGGAGCTCCTGGCAGGCCTGGAGGAATTGTCGGAGGAAAGTCAGTACGCGGACCTCGACGCCAACGAGTTTTTGAAGGGTCTCAGGTAGTGGAGCTCGGCGTGTACAAAAGCGGCGGGGGGATGGCACACAAGTTATACATATGTGGATACAGAGATCATCTGAGTCAAAGGATCAAAACTGTGTTGTGCAGAGGAAGGACGCAGTGGGGATATACATGGGTGTTTTGGCCACTTCGGGCGGTGTGCATTCGACCAATCGATAGGCCCTTTTCTTCAAGACTGGCCGCAGGTGCAGGTCTCCTTGCACTCGCAACCCTTGCCGGTTCCGTTGCAGGAGCAGGCCTCGTCGTGCTTTGTGTTGTTCAGACGGTCGTGAGCCTCGCTCTTGTCCGCCGCCTGGCTTGCTCCGCCGTGGGTCTTGGAGCCGCACTTCAGGGAACGATTACCGTTTAGAAGTGGTGGTCAGGCACGTAGAGCCGCGAGTTACTGACGTACCTGGCAGTCCTTGTGTGCAGCATCGCACTTGCAGTTTCCACCGTTCTCTGTTGAAGACGACACGACCAGAGTCAGACCGTCAGTGTCTCACTTTCGAGCGATCTTGACGATCATCGCCGCGCGAATGGTTGGTTGCTGTTCTTTTCCGAGGTGGACTGCGACTTACTGGTGCACTGACAATCGGCCATGATTATTCTCTGAGAGGCGAGTAAAGCTGAAGTGTTTGGGCAGTTGTTGACGTTTTCTGTTTGAAGGTCGTTGAGACGGAAGATTGGGGTTGTGTGTGTGTGGGGGTGAAGGTTCCCTCTTCCGGCTTTTGTGGGGG
>JADGJA010000785.1:0-10716 GCA_027596035.1 Thoreauomyces humboldtii | reverse complement strand
CCTCCCAATCCTCCTCCTCCTCCTCCGCCCGCCCTCACACACCTTGCAGACTCCCTCTCTCTCTAGTCCGACTCTGAAGGACGCCGTCTCCGCTCAACTCTTTTCAGCATCGCAGCCGTCTTCAACAACCAGCCGAGGTTCTATCTCCCACCGTTTCATCCGGCGAACCATGTCCGACTTCTCCCACCCCGTCCACGCCCATCCTGCACAACCCTTGCCGCCCTCCTCTCCTTCCCCGCCCCGCTCCTTCAACTCGCTCAATGGCGCGGCCATCGACAAGGACGTTGTCCACACTCGGACTCCTGTAGCTCCCGCCCCAACTGCGACGGACTCTATCGACGTCTCTATCCGCTGCCCGACGTTCCCGAGCGATAGCTATACGGTAACGGTTTCTCTCGACGCTTCCATCGCTCAGCTCAAGAAGGTCGTGTCGGAGGTCATTCCAGGGCGCCCGCCCACCACCGCCATGCGCCTCATCCACGCTGGAAAGCTCTTGGGAGACCCCTCGATCGTTCGCGACCACCTCAAGGCTGACGCTGTGATCCATCTTGTCGTAAGAAACGCCGACGACCCCGTTACCCCAACGTCCTCTACTCCTCGCTCCACCACTCCTGCCATACGACCTCATTCTGCCCCGGCACGTCCAACTGTGCTTCCAACTCCGACCGCCGCCGCGCCCGCACCGCAAGTTCAGCAACTGCCGCAAGCGGCTCAACCATTTCAGGTTGTCATGATCAAGTAAGTGAATTGGAAACGAGCTTCCGATTTTGATGATACGATCTCATTGGTAACCTTATGTTTGCAGCGGACTTCCTTATGCGATGCACGCACCTGCCTATCATCCCATGTACCAACAGCCTCAGAACGCACTGCCCGAGCATCTTGCATCGACGTCCGGACACCCCATTGCAGCCGCACCTCAAGCGCTTGCTCCGGTGCAAGCGCCAGTGCCAGTACCGGCACCAGCTCCGGCTGTTGTCCCAGCGGCGCCAGCCGGTCCAGCGGACGACGAATTCGGGGACGCGGAGCGAGAAGCCCCGCAGAATCCGTTCTGGATGCTCGTCAAACTCACCTTTCTCATCTGCGTCTTTTCCCACAACTGGCCCTTCATCAAGATTGCTCTCGTCAACGTGCTGGCGTTTGTCCTGTTTTTCGTCCAAGTTCGGCGACGAGCCCGGGCTAGGCGCGATGCGGAGGCCGCCGCAGCTCGTCCGACAGCTGCGCCCGTGCCACCATTAGCGCACGAGGGAACCGGGAACGCGGAAGTTGGGGCGGCGGAGAACGTGACGGAAAGTACCGAAGGAGTTTCCACGGCGGATGACTCCGTCCTCGGTGCCGGCGCCACCCCGAGTGCGACCGTGTCGGTACCTCCAGAGCCTGCCGCCCCTTCTCTGAAGGATGTCATCGTCATGTTCTTCCTTTCTCTCGAACCGGGAACGCCTAGAGGCCGGGCCATCGCTGCGTAGAGTCTTCGTTTTCCATTGTCTGTATCGGTTCATCTTTTATGCAATACATTTTTCGTGCAGCGATTTTCAAGCGAGACAATCGTCATTCGTTCTTGACACAAGTTGCCGTAGCACACACTACGACCGTAGATAAGTACGCTGTACTACTGCAAATGTGTACAAATACACGCGTCCACGTCCCTCACAGATACGACGCTTGACGTCTGCTACGCGCTTTCGCGACGGGTTAGATGTCCTTGCAGTGCCGAAGTTCCATTCCAGCGGAGCACCGGCGTGGGTACCCGCACGGTTCCACTTGCCCTGACCTTCCATCTCGCCTTAAAGATCACCGATACGCTCCGGGCGGAGCCTGAGAAAATGCCGATCGGTTTCTCGTGAGAGGCGTTCGGCCTGCTGAGATAGGACAGTAGGCATACGTGGCATACAAAACCTAAATTTCTCCTCTAGGACGAAGCCAGTCTACTCACCAGAAAATCTGGAGTTCGTCATCGGCGGACGATCGAACGCAGAGCCTCCTCTAGAATAGGCGTCAGGCGCAGCCAGTGCGGGCGTTACGTAAGCCTGCGAGGATGATCTTGGGTGGAAAGTCTGTCTCATGGAGGTGCGAGGGCGGTTCCCGGAACTTGCGAGTGGTTTTTGAAGCGGATCGGAGATGGCATAGTCAGGAGATGGAGTCGGACCCGGGCGGGGCGACTGGAATTGTTGATATTGCATTTGCGAATGGCCTTGGTGAAGAGGCGTTCCCACTCGTTGCTGGTACGAAGGAGGCAGCCATTGCTGATTCGCAGCCCCAGCGAATGTTGGTGCGTTTTCTAGCCCTCGGGTGCTGGGCCATGAGCCAGAGAACGGGTTCCTATGGGAGAGATTTTGGGCAGCCCCGAAACCGGAGTCAAGAGGGAGACCGTATTCGTCCACAGGAAGCGAAGGGTTCGCTTCCATCTGGTTGAAGTCGTATCTGTTGTTTGGCGAGTTTACGGATGGTGCCGCATACGAATCCGGTAAGGGTGGTCCCCGTGGAGTGGGCGGGAGGCTGAGACGAGCCGGAGCTTGCGGCGTCTGGAACGGGCGACCGCTTCGAGAGGGTGAGCTGCTGACGGACAAGGCGCTTAAGTCGTATGGCAAGTTAGCTTCAAGCTGAGACAAAAATATGAAGTACATTCTGCGGTCTTTCCTTCAATTACCTGCTAGGGCGTTTGCTGTTTCGGTCCTCTGGCCGTACCGAAGGACTCCGCCCAGGACCTTTTGCAACTGGGGAGGTCTTCTCAAGCAGTTCGATCTTCTGCTTTTGTCGCTGAACTTCATCCCGAGCCTTTTGTAACGCTCTGCGTGGATGTGAGAACCAGCTTGTTGCTCGGCTACTTCGTGCGGGGCTCACCGGGTTGCTTCACGATATTTGCGGTTATAGTCCACAGTTTTTAGCTTTAAGTATCGAATAAGACGCACGGCATTTCCATATTGAAGCTGCGTGGCTAACTGTGTTGAAAGCAGATATCTGAGTGGAGCAGCAGTAGCAGTAGAGCCCTGACCTTGAGCACTTTAAGGGCATCCTCTATATGCACGACAGCCGGCACAAAGATTTTCTCGACTTCATCGGGCACCTGTAAGCAATGTCAGCCTGTGGCGTCTGGCGACGAGATAATCCGAAGAGAAGGTGCGTACTTCCGTGATGAGCTCGACAATGGACGCCCGCTGGCCGCACACTGGACAGACATGCTCCGCCCTCGTATCGATCGAGTTGGTTGCAGTCTCTGTGTTTTCCTGGCGTAGACAGGTCTCGCAGGCTGTGGGAGAATAGGGCCGGAGGCGGCAGCGTCAGGCCAGCACAGCGAGCCAGGGCCAACACTTTGGAACTCAAGAGCAGTCACCAACCAACATGCGCGCAGTTTGTCACGTAAAAGGTCGTGTGAGCCTGCGCGTTACCTCCCGCACGCGGAAGAGCGCCGACCGGACAGCGAACCGCGTGGTCGTATTCAAAGCATCTGGAACACGAATCAGAACAAGAAGCGGGGGTCCTCATGCGATCTCTCCTCTAGCTGCCCCTAGCTACCGGCCGCAATGAAGCCATTCCAGTCCAGCATCGTAAGCCGCGTCGATGGTTTCCGACTCGCGCAGCGAAGAATGGGCCCTCGCGTTATCCGACCGTGGGTTTCCCGACATTCAGGGGTCACAGAGCTCAGCGTCCCAGAGCCAAAGAAAGCAATCGTGAAGGAGCGCGGGATCCAGCGTATAGTATCAGGAGAACTCGTCTTGATACAGCGATTTCATTAAATAAATCCGTGAACAAATGCCGTGGGAAAGGCTTGTAACCTAGGATCGAGGCCAAGCCGAGAAGAGACAATTGAGACCCTCAAATGTGCGGGGACGTCTGCAGAGGGTCCCAAATGTCGTTGTCCGTCGATGTAGTCGAGCGTTGATGAGGTTCTTACAAGTCGAAGATGGCGGCGCATCGGGGCAAGATTGCGCTTGGTACAGTACTGGTAGCAGTTTGCGGTCATGTTCCCCGGCGAGGAGTGGTGACGCCCGTCTCGCCCCCGTCGCACCGCCAAGCCATCATGACACCCACCGACGCAGTCTCCCATTCCCTTCTTCTTCCCTTTGGATTACCTCCCAAGGAACGGCAGACCACACCCTTTCTATACGTCAGGACACTGCGACCAAACGTTCAAGAGGGCAAGGTACATCATCGCTTCATAGGCATCAACAGCTTACCAGTCGGTGTCATCCTCAGCTGCCACCTGGTAGAAGCCTTTCCGCCGTCACTCGCTCAAGCTGGTCCTCCCTTCCGCAATGTCGTATCCTTCCCAGAGCTACTACCAGCAGGCGACCAATCCTTATGGAACAAATTCGGCGTCTGCTACCCGGTCTTACCCCTCAGGAAGCCCTTCTCCGTCTTCGGCTTCTGCGGCAACCCTATCCCGTCCAACTTGGCAGACGGACAAGCTGGATGAAGAGCTCTCCCTGCACATCAAGAAAGCCTTGGCCCCGGAGGAAACCGCCCCGAAGCAGAAGCACGTCCGTGCTTGTATCCTGTACACATGGGATCTCAAAGGGTCGGGTTCGTTTTGGCTTGCCATACAGACATACCCGATGCTGGGAGACGAGCTCGTATCTTTCAAAGCTCTCTTGACTACCCATAAGGTTATGCGGGAGGGTCATCCCACGTGCTTGAGGGATGCCATTCAGCAGGTGTCATGGTTCGACAACCTTGCCCGTAACGTCCCTTCCCATTCACACCGGGGTTACGGTGTGCTGATCCGCGCTTACGTCCAATACATCCACGCAAAGCTCGACTTTCATCGTCTTCACCCAGAGTTCTCGGGTACATTCGATTACGAGGAGTACGTGACGCTCAAGGGCGTCGACGATCCAAACGAAGGCTTCGAAACCATCAACGACCTCCTTGTGCTGCTTGATAAGCTGGACGCCCTCCAGAAACTCATCATCATCAACTTCCGCCCTAGCGCGAACAATGAAGCCCGCATCGCCGCCCTCGTGCCGTTGGTTGAAGAGTCCTACGGCATATACCAGTTCCTCACTACTATGCTGACTGCCATGCATCAAATCATTGGCTCCGTCGAGGTCCTTGCGCCTTTGCGGGAAAAGTTCAACGCGGGACACTATGCTCTCTTCCGCTTCTACCACGAGTGTTCTACCCTCAAGTACCTCATTTCTCTCATCACTGTCCCACGGCTGCCCCAGGACCCGCCAGACTTCCTCGCGCGGCCACCCACGCTCCCCCCGAGGGGCGAAAGTCCCGATCGACAAAACGACGTTGACCGTTTCAACGAGGAACAAAATCGTCTGGAACATCAGCTCCTTGAGGATCACGACCGCGAACAGCAACGCATTATGGCCGAGCGCGAACTCGAGGCTGCCAGGCAGCGTCAGCTCCAGCAGCAGCAGCAGGACCAGCAGCGGCTGTTGATGGAGACGCGTCAGAAGGAGGAACAACTGCGTCAGCAGCAGATGCAGCAGCAGCAGGAAGCCGACAGGCAGAGGAATCTGATGGAACAAGAGCGCATGAGGATGAATCAGCAGGCCAACGCTGCTAATGCACACCTCGAAAACCAGCTCAACCAGCAGCGCTTCCAAAACGCCCAAAATGAGCTTGATCAGTACAGGAACCAGTCCTTCCGGGACAAGGAGATGCTTAACCAGTACGATCAGAAGGTTCGGCAATTGGAGCAACAGCTCTCGCAGCTTTCTGTTGGCTCGCGCGATGTGGATGCCGCAAAGGATGATCTGTTGCGTCGTTTGCAAGGTACGATCTCACGTGTTTATGAGAATAGGATCGGGCAACCGAATTTACGGTGTGTTCTTGGTTTTGTAGACGAACTTGCACAATGGAAGCAGAAGTACGAGGCGCTTGCCAAGCTCTACGCTCAACTCCGAAAAGAACACTTGGATCTCCTCACGAAGTTTAAACAAGTGCGAGACGGTGCCTCGCGGACAACCGACCAAGCCCGTGAGGAGGTCGAGAAGGCTCGCGCGGACCTCAAGGCCAAAAGTGCCGAAATGACGGAGCTCCTTATTGAGCGTGACCGATTGAAGGGGGCCGTCGACCGTGTGAGGGCCCAACACGACGACGAAATGGCGAGGTTGAGGAGAGACCTCGCGGATGCCAAGGCGTCGCTGTCCGACTTATCGCATCACTCCGGAACTGAGATACAAAACATCATTGAGCGTTTTGAGCAGGAGAGGCAGGAGCTTGAGCGCCTGAACAAGGCGAAAGAGGCAGAACTCGATGAAATGAGAAGGAAGTTGGATGATGTTACAGCAGATCTCCAACGTGCGAAGGCGGTAAGTTAATTGCACTACTCTCCGGCAGCGTGAACTGTTCACATATTCGATTTTATCATCAGGGCCAAGAAGATGACACGGCGGTTTTGACTGCAGGTCTTGACCAAACTCTGCTTGCTTTGGCTGCCCAGCAAAAGGTGCGTTGCTCTTCGTGGTGTTCTGCGATTGTGCTTCTCGGAGTCTAAATTTGAATATCTGCAGGCTGCACAAGACGCCCAGAGGGAACGGGACGAGGTAGCCACCCGGCTTCAAAGTCTGGGCGCCGACCACAAGCAGCAGCTCAACAGCATGATGGGTTAGTTGCCCTCGTTATCGTTTCTGATCGCTGCGCTCTGACCTTGCCTGCTTTGTCCTTTCAGACCATTTGCTGCAATCATGTATTGCTACGGTCGATGAGTCCATTTATGAGATGGATAGTCCCGCCAATTCGGGAAATCAAACTGCTTCACCAGAGTATGTCTTGTCGCTCTTAGAACGCGCGCAAGCCATGTGTGGTGATTTCGGGAGTAGCTTCGTGAAGCTCGTTCAGGTGAGGGAACGCGTCAGCTAGGAGTGAAACCATAGATCTCGTTTCCTTACCGGGAGATCTGTGCTAGACTGGTGACCACAGAGACGCGATCACGTGCTCGACGAGCTTTGCACATGCGGTTGCCCAGCTTCTTCATAACGCGAAGGGCGTAACGCGATTGACCGCTGAGGACGATCAATTAGATGAGCTCATTCGCACGGTGAAGATGGGTGCCCTGGGCGGCCGTCTTTTCTTCGATCAGGTACTTTAAAAATGAACGAGCGGTAATCCTATGTACATCCTGACCTGTAATTCTATCCTAACCCAGGTCAAATCATCATCGTTGGATACCATTGATGCCGCCCGTCGGCCAGAGCACATCGTTGGTCTGTCACGCGAAACGCAACATCAACTTGGCCGCATGTCCTCATTGATCGAAAAGCTTGTTGTTAACAAGCTGGACGAAACGAAGCTGAACCTCGAGGACGAGGTCGAGAACAGCATGAAGAGCGCTGCGGACGCTATTGCGGCGGCCGCTGCCCGTCTCGAAGCGCTCCTAAACAAGCCGAGGGAGGGAGCGAACCTCGACGTGCATTCTGCAATCCTTCAGTCGGCCATGGCCATCACGAGTGCCATCGGACTCCTCATCCAGCGAGCCACTGAAACACAGCAGGAGATCGTGGCGGACGGCAAGGGTTCGTCTACCACCGCTGGCCAATTCTATAAGAAGAACAACAAGTGGACCGAGGGTCTCATCTCGGCGGCCCACGCCGTCGCGAGCGCCACCACTCTGCTGGTCGAGTGCGCTGACGGACTTATATCTGGGACCCACTCTTACGAGCAGCTTGTCGTGGCTGCTCAGGAGGTGTCGGTCGCCACCACTCAGCTGGTCGCTGCCTCGAGGGTCAAGGCGGCGCCGTTCAGCAAAACGCAAGGGCGTCTCGAGGACGCTGCGCTTCAGGTCAGAAAGGCCACCGAGCTTCTGGTCAAGGCGGCAAAGGAGGCAGCCAGGAGGGAGGACCAAGAGAAGGGCGTCAACGGAGCGCACGGCAAGGGACGTGACCCAGCGGCCATGAGCCGGCATCAGCTCAGGACGAGCGAGATGGAGCAGAAGGTCAAGGTGCTGGAGCTGGAGAGGGAGCTGCAGCAGGCGAGATACAGGTTGGGCGAGCTGGTCCGGCTGGGCTACCGTCCCGAGGCAGAGGAGGAGTAAAGCCCTCTGCCCTGTCAAATGTTTTCACCCTTTGAATTTCATATATTTTACCAGCTGCGAGTAATCTTTACAAGCGGGAGCTCGCCCTGCCCTGCGGGAGGTCAGTTGTTCTCGTCTCACTCTGTACGAAGCTTTCTATGGGTTTTGGACGGGTGAGGGTTGGTTGATGAGCATCTGCAGCTACATTTCGTAAGCCTTTCGAGCTGGCTAAAAAACACTCCGTCCCTGGCACGACGAAACCGTATGTCGAAGAACACACAACTTCGGTACAGCACATACGATGGACACAGACTACCTCAAACAGACAGTGGGACCTCTCCTCAGCTCGGCTCTCTCCGCCCTCGTCATCCACGGCTACAGCAGCAAGACGCATGCAGCATCCGGAGGCGCTCTCCACCCACGCGGGGTGGATCCGGTCACCTTCGTGGGCGAATACCTCCTCCACCACGACCAAGCCCGGACCCAGGTGACGGCCGACGCGTCCCGTCGGAAGGGTCTGGTGGACCTTCGCGAGGCGGTCGCCAAGGCGGACCGGACGGAGAAGGAGCATCGTCGACGGTTCGAGGATGAGGTCCGATCCCGAGCTCAGTCCATCCTCGAGAAGGAGGCGATGGCCGAGGAGGAGGCGGCGAGAGCGAGCGCCGCTGCAGCTGCTCTGGCCGAACAGAGGGAGAAGGAGCTGGCTTCTTCGGCTGCCGTCGTCGAGGAAGGGAAGGAGGAGGGCGAGAACGGAAACACCGAGCTTCGACGCGGCGTGCCCGAAGCCATCGAGGAGGGCGAGGAGGACGAGAAGGAGGAAGAACCCGCAAAGGAGGAGACCACGGCTCCCGGCTCTGCTGAGGAACAGGACGGTGGCGCTGCTCCGACCATCCCGACCGAAGGAATCGACGGTGCCGCAGAACCGGCGGTAGATCACCCTGCGGAGGGCCAGACGGCAGTCGAAACACCCGCCGATGCCGCAGGAGAAGACCAGGAGAAGGCGCCCGAGGAGCCAGCAGCGGACACTTGAACCTGAATTCAATACTCGGAGAGAACTTACACCATCGTCAAGCCTTTTCTTGAATATATACATCTGCGTGGAATCATGTTCTTGTCTACCATCCCCCGAACCCAGGCGCTTTCAGCGATCATGTCCACAGGCAACAAGTATCAGTTTGAAAGTCAAACGGGTGTCTCAAGGAATGGAGCACAATATGGCCATGATGGTGAAAAGGCACGCAGAAAAGCAATGGGCAACTCCGATCAAACGTTGAGCTCCACGTCCTTCGCATCCTTGAGGCGCTGTTGGAAGGGTTCCAACGCCCGCTTGACGTCGTTGCTGAGGAACCTGTCCACCTGCTGAGGGGCACGACCGACAAAGGTCGATGGGTCCAGGAGGACCTCAAGCCGTGGGATGATGGGTGCAAAGTAAGGCTCCTTCCTGATCCGGTCGATGAGATCGTTTTCGAGTCCGTGCTCCTTGACCTGGGCCGCGGCTTGGTGAGACAGGACACGAATGTGTTCGTGGCAGGCTTGTCGGTCGCCTCCATCCTTTACCATGGCCATGATGATGTTCTCGGTGGCCATGAAGGGGAGCTCCTGAGAGATGCGGCGGGCGATGACCGACTTGTAGACAACCATACCCGAGAAGATGTTCTGCAGCAAGGAGGTCAGGATGTCGGCGGTGAGGAAGGCCTCGGGGATGGAGATCCGACGGTTCGCCGAGTCGTCGAGCGTTCGCTCAAGCCATTGAGTTGCGGCCGTCTGCTGAGCGTTGCCGACCAGAACCATGAGGTGGCGGGCAAGAGAGCACACGCGTTCGGATCGCATGGGGTTGCGCTTGTAGGCCATGGCGGACGAGCCGATCTGGTCCTTTTCGAAGGGTTCCTCGATTTCCTTCAGATGGGCGAGCAGACGGATGTCGGTGGCGATCTTGTGCGCTGTGGCTCCGAAGGACGCCAGGGCGTTCAGGACGTCGAGGTCGACCTTGCGCGTGTAGGTCTGGCCGGTCACGCTGTAGTTTTCTGCGAAGCCGGCCTTCTTGGTCACAAGTTCGTCGAGCTCCTCCACCTTGGAGTGGTCACCATCGAAGAGGGCCAGGAAGGAGGCTTGGGTGCCCGTGGTGCCCTTGACGCCTCTGAATCGAAGATCCTCCCGAGCGCGAGAGACGTTCCGAAGGTCCATCAAGAGCTCCTGGAGCCACAAACAGGCGCGCTTGCCGACGGTGGTGAGCTGGGCAGGCTGGAAATGGGTGAAGCCAAGGGTGGGCAGGGCCTTGTGTTCGTCGGCGAACACAGCCAAGGTCGAGGCAACCTTGGCGAGCTTTCCCAGCAGGATGTCCAGACCATCTCGCATCATGATGAGCTCCGAGTTGTCGGTCACGTAGCAGCTCGTGGCACCAAGATGGATGATGCCCGCAGCCTTTGGTGCAGCCAGACCGAACGTGTGGACGTGGGCCATGACGTCGTGACGACGCTTCTTCTCCTCCTCCGCAGCCAGAGCGTAGTCGATGGGACTGATATGGGCCTCCATGTCAGCTATGGCCTCTGCAGAGACGTCGAGGCCGAGCTCGTTCTCGGCCTTTGCGAGGATGACCCAAAGTGCTCGCCAAGTTCCGAACTTTTTCTCGTCCGAGAAGTTGTGAGCCATCTCCGGGGAGGCATACCGAGATGTCAACGGTGACTGGTATCTGCTGTGGTCCGACATGTTTGCCTTGTCGCTTGTATGGGGAGGAGTGCGGGGGGGGGGCG
>JADGJA010000784.1:0-10720 GCA_027596035.1 Thoreauomyces humboldtii | reverse complement strand
TGCGTGTACAGCAGCTGCAAGCATCGGTCGGTGTGTGTAGATGTATCGATGTGGGGTGGGACAAATGGTTGGGTCTTTGCCATGCACACTTGTGCCGGTACAGCATCATTACACAGTGCAGTCCGGCTCCTCTTTCTGGCAAAAGGTACATGTGTACACATCAAAATTGCTCGGCGAACCTCTTTGAAGTTCCCGGTAAGCGAATGCAAATCTGGGGTACCGTGGAGTTGGTTTGCCCAGTGCAGGTACTACTGTACATTCATTGCTCGCGTGATGCTGGGGTCGGGCGCTCTGCTCGTCGGTGCTCGACGGTTCCGTGGGGGCCCTTGCCATTCCACGATGGAGCCGCACTGAGAACGAGATGATGATCTGGACGAAAAGCTCAAAATGGATGCCGTGAGCTCTCTGACGAAAGACAGCTGATGCCGAAATCAAGATCGGCCGGCTAAGCTATTGGTTGAAAGACCTTGGTCCCCAGTTCACCTTGTCCGAGTTCAAGGTCCATGGGCCCTTCCACCTGTCATTGTGCGGCATGGAGTCATTCAAGTCATTGACTTCTCTCGGTTCTTGAACCAGGCACGTCGTTGTTGTTCATTTGCCCCCGAAAGGAGTCATATTGAAAAACCTCATCAAAGTACACGTTCCCCAACCATTCAAAACTCCCCACGGGCATCATCTTGACGCACCCATCGTCAGGCAAAGACTCGATCGATAGCTTGTGAGAGCACGGTGCTTTTGCGAGAAGAGCAGGAAGGCTACTTGTAGCTCATCCACGACTTTAGCGCAATGTTCCCCTTGCTGCCGCTCCTTCTACTGCCGCTACTAGTCTTCTGTAGCACCACGTCGGCTCAGCGCAACGGCAACGGCGCACGACAATCTCAACATCAATACCTCTTGTCCTCGTCGGATTCTGACTCTGACCAGCACCACCACCACGATCACCGTAAACACCAGGTCATCTCACCATTGGCTGGATGTCCTGCGCTAGCTCCCCGACGAGACCAGCCAGCCTCCGTGCATGACCTCAGGGTAGGTAAGGAAGATCCTTCGATAAATGAGAAGGACCAAGGCCAGCAGCTTTCAGTCCTGACTGCACGTGCGTCGCGGGTAGGTAGACGATGTCAAGGTAGTTGCCGCTCTAGGAGATAGGTAGGTGAGCATGTCTCCATGATTGATGGAAGGGGGTAGAGGGCAAGGTTTCATTGACTCACCTTGCAAGCTCAGCATCACCGCAGGGTTCGGGGCCAAAGGGATCGTGGGCGGCGGATCTCCTTCCGAGGATCGAGGGGTATGATTGAGGAGCTTTCGAAAAGCGAATCAAAGTCTCAAAACGCTGGGAAATGTTGACTCCCGACGTCTCGTTTACAGGTCTCATTCTCGATGGGTGGCGACGCGACCGCACTTTCTCTTTTCAACTTCATTCGGCACTACCAACCCATAGTTCGGGGAGCATCGACCGGAAGTCACTCTGCCGAGATATGGTAAAGAAGGCCATTCGCTCTGAATTGGCGACCACAAAGGTTCATTGATATCTTCTTTTTCTACCTTCATGCAGCTGGGGTCCTTGGTGTCCGCCGTTTCAATACCGCCGAACTGACGGTCTCAACGCGGCGCAGTCCGGGGCCATGGTTGGCGATCTCATGGGCGAGCTCGTACATCTCGTGAATATTATGAGAAATGACGGAGGTATCGACTGGCAGCACGATTACAAGGTACTCGCGTTGGGCCATCCGATTCGCTGCAAAACCGAACTCGACTCCTCCTTTTCGAACTCACCTCCTCGTTTGGTCAGCTCCTTAACATCTTCATTGGCAGCAACGATGCTTGCCTCGGATGCACGCCCGCTTCGGGCCACACGTATCTCTCCCCGGACGCTTATGAGGGGGCGGTGCGGCTCTTGCTGTCCGAGATCCGAGCTACAATTCCGAAAGTGCTGATAAACATTATGATGGGGTTTAACGTGTCTCAGGTGCACGATGTCACCCGCGGGGATGACTACTGCGACGGGATCAGGAAAGGAGGTGGTGCGTTTGAATGGTAAGCGATCGACCTTTGAGCCGAAAGCTCTGTACTCATCCATAAGTTCCGAATCTTCCAAAAGTCTATGTGCTTTCTTGCCCGGCACGGCAGGCCCCCGCACCCGCTCAAAGATGGACGAACTAACGCAAGCATACAATTCCCGGCTACTCTCCATCGCGGCGTCACTTCCAGCCTCACCCGACTTTGCGGTGGTCGTAGACCCCTTGCTCAGCGAGGTAGCTCTACGTGATTGGGATCTCCGGTACCTGAGCGACGTCGACTGCTTCCATCCCGCAGTCGAGGCGCACGAGGTTATGGCTTTGGGCGTGTTCCAGAACCTATTCAAGCAGGCGAGCGAGAAAGCAAGGACGATTTTGCCTGGGAAGACGCCACCACTGCTCTGCCCCACGGAAGATGATAGGATTGCTACAGGCGAGCGTGAAGGGAAGGACGAGTCTGCTCTGCTCTGCTCCACGGAAGAGGATAGGATTGCTCGGGTTGAACCGGGATAGGATGTAGCCTTGGCTTGTACAGACAGGGTTGTCAGAAAACTCCGACGGGGGTGCTGTCCAAAAAAAAGAGACAACAGCGGGCAGCTTCCAACGTCTCCAACGTACTATTCTTCGTCACTGTATAATAAATAGTACAAGCGAAGACACCTGGTCCTGTAATTTCCCCGGCATATGGCTTCATCTCGGTCCCGCTCCATGTAGTTACAACCAGCTCCATCCGGTCGGACGTGGAGAAGCGATTCCCGCCGATCCCCCACAGTGATGTCCCCGAAATAGTCTTGCCCTGGATCGTCAGGCGTCCGGGCGAATGGCGCTGTGTAGGCTGAAGAATCCCTGCGCAAGGCATACTTCCTGCGTCAGACTAACGTCATATGGAGTTTCTGGCGACGTCGTTTACCACCCGCCACCAATTTTCGGTTGCCATAGACGCAATCATATATGCGCGCGAACCGGAACTCGTTTTTCCTCTGCATTTTTAACAGGTCTTACTCTCCCGTTTTGCAAGAACCGTGCATACCGCTGCAAACAGAAAATCAACCCAGAAGAGGAGCGAGACATCGGGAGAAATGGCCATGCACGTGCATCGTAACCATCACAACCATTCGAACCACACACTCTACACTTTCCCCAACGGAACCGTCACCCAGCTATTGATCAACGGCACCGATCCGGACGCTTCCGATGATGACTACGATCCCAACGGATGGCTTTACAACGCGGCATCGCAGGCTGGGGTAAGCGACGGTTGGGAAACGTCACGGGTTTTCCCGCCTCCCCTTCTCACACTAATTCTCCTTCCCGGGGGGTTATGCTTTTGTTTTCAGGCCGGAGCAGCGATAATCTTGTGCACGATCGTCCTGATAGCGTTCTGTCTGATCCATCGATATCAGATCGGTCTGGTCAGTGCAGGACGAGTCTTTCAAAAAGGGAGAGAAGGCTCGTCCTGATGCTGCGTCCTCTCTCTGTGTTTCTTTCCGACAGTTCAAGCGAGTGTCATTCAAACTTGTTCTGGTCGGGACCTGTTGCGACTTGGGATACGCCATTGGAGTTCTACTGTCGGCGCTGCCGACTGGATACGATGACGACAAACTGTGCGCTGCGTCGATGTTCATACAGGATGCGTTCCTGCTCGGGTCTTTGAGCTGTACAGCCAGCATCGGGCTGAACCTTCTGCTCGTCTTTGTAAGGAGAAGGAATCCTTGCTCTTCAACCGTCGGGAGGCGAATTCTCATCAAGTGGTTCTTTCTTGGGTGGATATAGGTGATCAAAGTCAGAGGCGACAAGCCGTTCGAGAAGATCTATTACTCAGCGAGTCTGTTTATTGCCGTCACCGTCCCACTCATCGCTCTGTCTTTGGGAAGATATGGGTAAGCGACATTGTCAAAATTTCTGAAAGTTACAGAATGGGATGAGTGCTGATTTTCATCTTATGGGGCGGGAATCATAGATGGGATGGCACGGAATGCTGGTATTCGGCAGACGATTCCGACCAGGCTTCGGTCGCCAACGCCTTCATGTGGGAATGGGTGAGTGTCGCCGCTTGTGAAGCGATAATAAGCTATTCTCATTCGTTCCGCTTGCACGCAACTCACCGAACTTCTGCTATGGCAACCTTCAGTTGACGTACTACGGCTGGGTTCTTCTCGTGTGCGTCTTCTGTCTTGTCTGCACGGTGGCCTTCCACTTTTCTATCACACCACCCGCTTCCATAGCGTCGAAGGCTGAGGTGGCGGATTCGGTGACAGGCGTTGGCCAAGGAGTCAAGGAAGCCAGTAACAAGGCCTTCCGCAACACCGATCGACTCATCCGTCGCGCTGTCGGACGCATTCGATGGTAGCGTTTTCAGCATTATTCTGTGAGATGGTTTGGATAACAAAGTAGCTGACACCTTTCCCTCTTCTTATTAGGTACTGCCTAGTTCCCATTGTGGCACATATCTGGAGCTTGGCTTCCGATACCCACGCGTATATAACTGGAGACATTCCCACCTGGCTATGGGTCATGGCAAACTTCATGAGCGGATTTATGGTAAAGCTTGTATTGGAATGCGACTCTTGCCATCAAATTTCCTTTATTCACTGTTCCTTTTGCTTTCTCAGGGAGCGTTGAACTCCACCGTCTTTCTAGTCCTAGACCCATCGTTTGCGGCAGCTCGCAGCAAGTTCCGGGTGCACCTCGTGTACAAGTACTACCTCCGCCACTTCAAAGTATCGGCCTCGAGTCAATCCGTACCCAAGATGACATCGCTCGATCGAAGCGTTGACGCGCTTCAATCCCTCCGTCAACTGACGGCCGACGTGCTCCACGCCGAAGCCGGAACAAGCGTGCTCATCCCACGACAGATCGTACCGACGGGACCCATGTTCCACTTTGTCCGACTCCTCCTCCTCCGAGAGGAGGATGTGATTCGGTTCGCCAACAACGCCAGGTTGCTGAATCTGGGAACTTCGACGAGGAAGGGAGCGGGAGATACAACTTCCACAGTCCACTTGCAACTTCTTCGACATGCCGTGGACCATTCTACTTCCACTGGTGGTCAGGATAGGGTCTTGGCTGCGTTGCAGGATTCCGCCATTGCCGGATCGACCGTGGACGATGCGGCGGATCAGTTGAACCGGCTGTGAGAAGAGAAGGTCGTGAGTACGTAGGGAGCCGGAGGCCGGGTTTTTGTGAGGGACGAATTTGTATATGACACTCTGCATTCGCAACTGACGTGTCAAAGCACCCGGGGTATCGAATTCTGTGAGGGGAATTTGGGGTCTTGGGGTATAGACCTGCAGCGAAGAAGTCTCTGGGAAAGCGGCTGTCCAAAACCTCTCTGGTAGTCGCAGAGCAAGGGCCGAGCAAGGCGTGTCGGAGTGTAGATCAAGCCCTCATTCACTGGGCACTCCACTCCAGTACAAACTCTACAGCAAAGAAGGAGGAAGGCGACCGACGAGCGAAGTGCCGCCATAAGCAGACATTGGCGGATTGTGACTCTGGCAGCTCAAGATAAACAGCGAGACGCAAAACCCCCCGAAAAAGTCATGGCAGAAGGAAGCCTAGAACCTGCAAGCCCTCCTGACACTGACAATCACCCGACGGTTTTGGCTTTGAGTGTGGACCTATGCCATCATGCGGGCCCATACAGTCTGGAAGGTAAGCTACGACGACAATTTCAGCGCGATGCGCAACTACTCACCAACTCCTCCCCACGAAAGTGCCCGATTCCATGTCAGTGGCGAATCTGAAACAGCGCATCCTGGCAGCCTGGACCGACTTCCCCGCGGACACTTCCCTTCGGATCGCCTACAACGGTCGAGAACTGGAAGATGGCAGCCTCAATCTTGCCGCATATCATCTCACGACCCCCGCGCGGCTGGACCCGCTTCCCTGTCCACAACGATTTTTGGCGTTCCTGCCGTCAGAGCTCCTCGCTCCTGAATGGGACCGCTACTACGCGGTTAGCCCTGACACGGCGATGGCTTTCCGCGGAGGATTGCCGTACAGTAGGCCGAGCGGGTGGATGAGGTTCGGATTGAAAGTCAAGGGAAAGTACGCCGACGACGAATGGCTGGGGGAGCCGGGCCCCCGGACCGAGTCCTCTCCAGGAGAGTGGATGGTGACCTATCACGGGTAAGTTTGCCTGAATTCCCCACTCGGCTCAAAATCCGATCTGCATAGCCTTGACAGCCATCTCAGCACCTTATGCGGTAACGCAGCCTCGATCGCTCGGACCGGTTATAGCAACTCTTACGTCTACTCCACATCGGACATAACGAACACGACCGCTTACTCGGACAGAGGGTTGCATAGGATCGGTGGATCAAGTTTCCGTGTGGTGATGCAGAATCGGGTCAATCGTGAAGAAGTTTGGGACGCGCATCCAGGACAGACCGTTTTTGTGGTTCCGCAGGAGGCCATACGGCCCTACGCCATTCTCGTGCAGGAGGTGCAAGCACTGGTACCATAAAGGGAAGCCGTGGGAATAAATCATGCCGTCAAGAGGCACGGCCTGCCCGGAACTGAAAACAACTTTTTGTACGGATCCGCGAAGGCTCTCTCTCTCTCTCTCTCTCAGGCATCTCGGAGTCTCGGGGGGGGGGGCCGGGGCTTACGTTATGGACGATTCGACAGGTCCGACAGCTGAAATCGACATGTCGAAACGGATGTCGAATCTATTTATACCTAAGATTTATACTGTATCTCCGCCATTCGCGAGAGGTACCCCTCAAATCGAAACCTGGTCCCCATTGGAAGTGATGTCAACCAACGTGAATAGCGAGCAGTCTGTGGCCGAAAAGGGAAGGCTGGTTCCTAACGAGGACGGAACAAGGAAACCGAAGCCTGCCTCAGGGATTACCGTTCCTTTGGCGTTGCTCTTGCTTGTGGGCAGCATAGTCATCGCCGCAGCCATATGCGTTCCTGTCGCCGTGCTTGCCTTCAGGGGGGCCGATGACACTGTCACGACCATAGTTGCTGTCGTCAGAGAAAACTATTCGCAAATCGTCCGAAACGCGATATTGGATCTCGGGGAAAAGGTGGAACTGATTGCCAGCATCGGAGCTTCAGGGCCAGGACTGCTAAAGGTCCTGGCCGCGCTGGTACCTGGGGTTCATCATGATTTTTCTCAGGATCCGGACGTGTGAGTTTTGGACTGCGCCGTCGGAAGGGAAATGTACACTTTCTGAACAATCCTTGCTCTCTAAAGAGTCTTCGAGCTATACAGCCTATACAGCTCTCAGTCAACATCAGTGTCGCAGGTCGGATTCCAACGGACGATCGAGCAGGACGCCCTCTACTTGGGGATATCGGGCGCATCTTGTTCCAATCTCTCCACGAGTAATAGTCTGTGCGACTCGATATCGGTGGTCAGCGTTGATTACAGAACCGCCACCGTCGCTTTGGACGTCACTGTTGGTGCATCTCCTCTCGGATACGACGATCCAGGAACATACTTTCCGGTGGGAGCTCAGTTCGAAGGACCCACATGGTACTTTGACGTTTCCGACCCGAACAGTCCGGTGCTGAAAGGGCTGCTTTCGTTTTACTTTAACCAGTGGTAAGTTCTTTACATGAGGTCAATGTGGAAACTCCAATCATCACTGCCTCATTGATTTTTGTCGATTCAGGCTCGGATATCCCCTCGGACAGAATGACACCGGGGTCCCCATCGGGAACTTTGAGGTGGTCCTAGAGGCACGACAGCTGTCAGAGTTCCTTGCGGTACCGTTGAAAAGCTTAATCTGTCAAAGCCTTTGTGCCCTCAACATTTTTATGTCTTAGACAATCCAATTAACCATGGACTCCCTCATAGCGATATGGGCAAACAATGATGAGATGTAAGTGGTTTGCCGCTGGTAAAGGCTCGAACATCCTAACCAACATACTTCCTCAACAGAGTGGCCATATCACAATTGGACATGCTAGCCGATCCCAGCACCTTTAATGCCAGCAACATCTATCCAGGAACCAGTATAAGTCCTGGCTCTGCGTACAGCGCCTCCATGCATCCCCTCCCCGAGATTTCCATCCCCGCTAAGGAGGTGCTCGCCAAGTACGGGACTTACGAGAACGTTCCCGACAACTATGTACAGACGACGAAAACCTCCAACGGCAACTACTTTACGAACCTGGTGCGGCTTCAAGAGTACGGGATGGACTGGATCATCATGGTGTCTATCGCCGAGAAAGATCTCGACGGACCGATCGTCGAAAGCAGGAAGCGGGTATGAACTCATGAACAGAGCGCTGTTTGCCGAAAGTGACACTAACTTGCGGTTCATCCACCAGGTTCTCATCACGTCCATAGTGGTCGCGTTCGGGATGCTGCTCATTGCGTCGGCTTTCAGCTTCGCCATTACACTTCCCCTCAAGAATCTTACCGTGAGTCCGACCATCGACGGGTCTCTGAGAGATCCAAAACATATTTAACCATCTCTTTTGTGACAGCACATCATGAAGCAAGCTACCCAAATGGACTTCAGCGCTTTAGAAGGAGGGTTTCTGGAACGCAAGATCCCGATTGCCGAGCTCGCCGTGATGCAAGCGGTAAGTCCCGTCAAAAACCATCCCGGCGACGGCTCACCTGTCGAACTCATCGTCTCCGTCACCTTCCCCGGCCAAGGTCTTTGCGGAGATGCTTCACAAGTTCGCAGCAGCCATAGCGGCCAACAAGCGCCTCTACACGCGTCAGGCGACCGGTGGTGCCGGAATCCAGTCAAGCTCGGTGCAAGGGTCGACCACGGGTGCTGGGGATAGGGTAGGCTCTTTATCGAGTCCTCGAAGTCCTTGACGCACAGTGTGTCGTGGACTGGGAGGAGATATGAGTTGTTAGACCGAAAGAACCGTAGAAGTCTTACTACCTGATAAGCAAGAGGGGGAGGGGACCTTGTCATGTCACGCAACGGGACTCGTGGGGAACTGTCCATAGCATGGCAGGCATATTAGCTACGCGCCAACGCGTGTCTTTGTCCGACCAAGTCCGACCGGCCCCTGGGAACGTCTCGCAGGGACCTCCGCCCCCATCACAGCCAATCGCCCCCGCCGTCGTCGTCAAACGGTCGAGCACAGAGGCCATGTAGACAGCCGTTCCTCTCCTTCCAACCCCTCGCTGCTCCTTACTACACGATGCTCTCGGACATGCCCAGGCATGGGCTTGAGAAAAGACTGGAAACGTTCATGAGAGCCCTTCGTCACGGCCTAGTCAAAGGCGAACCCAGTCTCCTTCGTCGCGTCCTCTCCTCACAGTTCCTAGCAAGTCAAGGCTTCAAGGACTACAAACAGCATAGGCGTGACCTCCAATTTCCACAGCATGGTCCCTTCCGCCAGGAGGTCGAAAAACTCAAAGCCAGACTCGCGGTCAAGGAGAAACGACTGGGGAGGTCGGGCATCTCAGATGCCGAGGGGACCTGGACGGTCAGGCTGCAGCTAGCTACGGAGCTTCCGGTCCTCGTGGCAAAGATGGCGAGTCTGACCCACGATGCAAAGCAGCTTGGGGCCATGGAGGCTCAGTTGCGTGGGTACATTCCCAGGCTGAAGTGGAGGGCGGAAGAGCTCGAAGGAACTCCCGACGTTCTGGCCTGCGACGTTCAGACCATGACGAACAAGGTCGGGAACCTGATGAACGCTGTGGACTTTGCTCGAAAGGAGCTTGATAAGGTAATTGGGGTCCTCAGACGGAACAAGGCCACACCGACGCAGCGAAGCGCGGCAAAGAAGCAGAAGCGTGGGAAGCCTAGTATCGCAGAAAGACGGGACAGAAAGCAAGCCAGAAAGAAGAACATCGTTGTCTCGTTACGGCCGCCTGCTACTCCGGAGGGTCTTCGATGTGACAGAAGAAGAGAGGATCGTTCAGAATCGAGGAACAAGTACGACGACATTCAAGTCGATCCAAGTCCATCTTCCGTAGAGCGAGACTCTGAACGAGGCGACGACAAGACCGGACAGGACAAGCAACAGAAGTCTCCGAACCGTCTCCCTGCCGGCACGCCAGAGAGCATTCCAGTGCGCTCCCCGGAGCGAACCTCGCAACCCATGCCCTGTCTGCAAGTCAAGGCCCGTTCTCATGTCAGATACCCGAGCTCGCCGAAGCGAAAGCGCGACAGTTCTCGAGAAGGAAAGCAAGAGTCTCGCTTCCACCGACCCAGCAGATCCCGCGAGCGAGGGTCCCGTGCTCATCGACACAGGAAAACTCCTGAGCGCGATCGCGAGCCTCGTGTCGATCGACACAGGAGAAGAGCTACCGAGCGCTCATCAGAGAGACGGCACGAACAGGGACGACGACGAGAACGAAATGACGACCACGATGACGAAGGAGGACGCAGAAAGCGGTCGCGGCGCTGACAGCGAAGACGTGGGAGTGTTGAGAGGATGGGTCGGAGGGAGGATACCTGGATGGCGGGGGAGAAGCGTGTGACAGCAAGATGTAAGATGTGCAGAGGAACGTGCGATGCATGACGGTACAAAATTTTGGGATTGAGAAGAGGCCAGGGGGAAGGACGGAGGTCAGAGAATCAGCAAGGATCGCGAGAGCTCTTGAATGTTCCTTGGGTGTGCATGTATCATAACACGACATGACATGATGCGGGAGCAACCAGCAAACATGTATGCGAGTAGATATCAACTGTCTGGTACATTCAAGTAAGGATAGGGTAGCGCTAACTACCCCGGAGGTATTCTGCCTCTGCCTCTACCCCGTCCTCTGCCTC
>JADGJA010000783.1:0-10763 GCA_027596035.1 Thoreauomyces humboldtii | reverse complement strand
GAATACCTCCGGGGTAGTTAGCGCTACTCTACACTTACTTTGGCCGTCACTTACTTTGGTGACACAAATGTACGGTAACGGGGCCCTTTGCAACCACCCCATCACTGTGACGGGGAGGAGGAAGAACCCTAACCCCACCCCTCTCTCGACGAGCTTTTTCTCGGAACTTTTCGTGTCGTCAAGCCACCCCCCCTGCTGCCAGCCCTCTCTTGCACTTTCCGTGCGATCTACAACGCAATTTCGAACCGATTCCCACGCAGTCCCTCTCACAGCAAGGAAGACGACCACTAGTCCCACACCAGAGCAAAAGGTCCTCCTTCCAACTTCTCACCGTCAGACCGCCAGAAGAAATGACCGTGCCCGTCCTCCGTTCCGCTCACGGGCTGCGGCGGAACCTCGCGCTATCACCTTCCGTTTCCTCGGCCTCGACGTCCCTCTCCTCCCCTTCCTCCCTACGTTCCTACTGGACTCCATCCCTCCCCTCCTCGCCATGCTCCTCCTCTTTTCCACCCTCCATCCTCCTTGCATCCTCACGTCACAACCGTCGCTCCACACCACCACTCGGCTCCTCGCCATCACCGCCCCCCTCCCACTCCCAGGTCCGCATGGAGTCCTCGGGACGGAACTTTTTCGGAGAGTTCTACAAGTCGGTGAAGCGACAGTACGCAGAGAACAGGGAGCTCCAGCAGAACATGCAGCAGCTGTCGGCCTCCACCAAGGAGCTGGCAGAGTCGGACGCCGTGCAGAGGGCAAAGGACGCCATGGCAAAGACAAGTCAAGGGACCAACAAGGTCTTCACAAAGGTCGGGGAGACCGTGGAGAGGGTCGTCGAGAACCCCGTCGTCAAGAAGACAGGGGAGGCCATCTACCATGCCGGAGAAAAGGTCGCAGAGGTCGGACAGATGGTAAGTAGGTCGTCGTCGAGCACATGGATGGGAACCGCTGATGCGGCATCTCGCGCTTCGCGCGAGTGCGGAAGGGCGCGCTTTGCGCGCCTTGAGTGCCGCGCAGAGCGCGGCCGTGCAAGAATTCCTCGCTTCGCTCGGAGTGATCTCGTCTCCCCCGGAAGGGTGTTTCTTCTTCTCATACGATTCGTCTCCTCGTTTCCTCGTTTCAGGTGGCGGACCCCATCCTGGACACCCGAGCGGCCAAGGCCGTCGGCAAAGGGTTGAAGAACATCAAGAACGAGGTGGTGGACTCTGGATCCTCGGCCTACTTCCACGAGTACATGCCAAAGGAGCAGCGGGAGAAGGAACGGGAAGAGATGATCGCGTTCCAACGGGCCAAGATGCCCGTCGGCCTGCCCGGCGTGCCCGACCCCAACCGGATCGTGTCCGCCGACCCGGACGCCGGCCAGAACGTCCAACTCCATCGAAGCTCCAAGCTGGCCGAATCCTGGAGGAAGTTCAAGGAGGACTCTCCGCTCGCTCAGAAGCTGTTTGCGGTCAAGAGAGGACTGGACGAGAGCGACCATCCCGTGCTGGAGAGGGTCAGGGACTTTTTCTCCTCGAGCGCGTTCGAGGAGACGGAGACGGCTCAGGTCGTGAGAGCCTTCAAGGCCGTGGATCCCACGTTCCAGACTCAGAAGTTCCTGAAGGACGCCACAAAGTACTTCATTCCTGAGATCCTCGAGGCATACCTAAAGGCCGAGTCGGCCATCCTTCGAGAGTGGTGCAGCGAGAGGGTATGGCAGGAGAAACATCACCAACCATGAACCCCAAATCTTCTTTCATCGATCTAAAACCTCTTTTTTTTCCTCATCGTCTGGCCTCAGGCCTACGCACGTCTCTCCGCCGGCTTCGACTCGCAGCGTCAGCAAGGTCTCGTCTCGGACTGCAAGCTCCTGGACATCCGTCGGGTCGACATCCGAAAGCTCACCCTCCTCGAGGACGAGGTCCCCGTCATCCTCGTCACCTTCCAGACCAACGAGATCCTGATGTTCCGAAACCGAAAGGGGGAGCTCAAGATCGGAAACGAGAACGCCATCGAGACGGCCACCTACGTCATGGCCTTCACCAAGGCCCTCGCGGTGGATCCGAGCGCGACGTTGAGTCCGAGGACGGCGGGATGGATCGTCATCGATTGGAGCAGGAGTACCGGGTGGTAGAGGTTGCAGCAGGGACGGGGGTACACAAGTGCCCGTTAGAACCAGTGATGGATGGCGGAGTCTGGGAAAACGCGGGTTCCGTCATACCCCCACGCTTGTCGCCCGGACGTGGAGGAAAGGAACGCCTCAGCGACACAGCTCAGGGTGGGTCTAGAGCGAACGAGTAACGCCATGCTTTCCGTGGAAGAACGCGGCGGAAAAAGTTCTGGACGTTGGGCGCGGCGTATCCCTTTTCCCCAACCGTGACCCTCCACTGCGCGCGCTCGGGACTGGGAGGGACAGCAGCGACGACCGTCGGTCTATCCATTTTGCTTGGCTTTCACTTCGTTTTTTTTCTTTTTTCACACATATAGAAACTTGCATCTCACTCGCGCTGATGTTTGTCTGACTGACTGGGAACTGCGATCCGAGGTACTAAAGCCAGGGTCGATGGTAGGAGGAGACTGGAGATCAATGCTCTCTCCCCCATGATTCGAAGCGGTCAGTGCCGCTTTAAGGCCGCTGTTTGTACACAGTGCGCGAGAACTGCGGGTGACTTGGCTTTGTGGCACGGTGCTATGCAGCACAGTACAGTACAGTACATGTACGTTACGTCGAGAGGAGGCGTGGTGTCGGTACACTTTCGTATTCTATGCTGCAAGCATGGTCCGTTTGAATGTTGCTGCGCAGAACGTCGGTCCTCCGCGTTCGGACCTTGGGGTTCGTGTCACATGACCACAACTGTGCAAACCTTGTTTGGCTTACAAAATTAAGGTTTTAGACTTTGTGTGCGTCCCTGGGTCCCATAGCGTTCGGCGTTTCACTGCAGTCGCAGAGTCGACCTCTTGAAGGTTTTGCCTGACTGGCGAAGGGCGGCAGCACAAGGCAACGTACAGTACTGGCAACGTAGTACTACACATCCAAAGGGTACTCGATCGCATCGCCCACCAGTCAGCCGGGTGGAGTCAGCGGGCATCGCATCTACCGCATCGAGAACGAACGAGGGGGGACACTTGGGCACGCCGCTTCACTCAGATGGCCGGCATCGTTATTTGCAGGGCAGCAGATAAAGTTACTGCAGGGCGTCCGCCAGGCCTCTCGCCGATGCGGCGATCTCGGGACAGCATAAACACCGATGGCGTCCACCTGTTTCCTCTGTTGTTGCCGCAATAGTCACCCTCAACGCATCCGACGCATCCGACGGAGCAGCAACAACCTCGGTGAGCTGGCCTCATCCAACTCCATTCTGCCGTACGATGAAACGTCGACCCAGCTCCACGGCGAGAGCCATCACCATCGCGATGACCGGATCTTCGAAGGCATCACCGGTTTCACGAGGACCGGCGTTACTATCCACCACCCGACCATCGCTCCCAAGGACGACCCACTCAAACACAATGCCGAGTACGTTGCCACCGAGCGGGCTGGCATCACCAAGGGCGATCTCGAACGTCATGTCGAGGATGATGTCGAAGAGGATGCCATCGCAAGTGCCATCAATTCGATCGTTCCGCAAACAGACGATCCGACGGAGGTTGCGTGTACCTTTCGCATCTTCCGTCGCTTCGTCATCTGGCCTCGCGAGATGATCTGGCCCCAGCAACTTCTCCGCACTGGCCCTCTTTGCATCGTACTGGCAAGTCGACGACGTCCTGGCCGCTGAAGGTGCTACCCGATACAGGATGTCCCGCTATCGAATGTTCTGGCTCGCTCTTGCGGGCATGTTCGTGTATACGTTCTTGCCTCAGTTCATGTTCGGGGCTCTGCAAGCTGTCTCGCTCCTTTGCTGGTTCACTTCCAACAAGGAAGTCAAGCGCTACGGGTGAGAGGCGCATGTGTCGTCGTGAGAATTTCATGGAGTTGACAGCTTACTTGGTTTCAACGACTTAGGTCTTCGCGAAGCGGAGGACCTTCACGTTTGACTGGAATCTCATCACCTCCGCTCAGATGACCACGCCGGTAAGAAGCCTATCATGCATTCACCCAAAAAAGTGCCGTTGCTTACCCTTTAGTTTTCTTCGTAGTTCTGGGTCACGTCTCTTATCTTTGCCGGCCAGCTCGTTTTCTTGTGGATCATGACGTAGGAGACTTACTTACTTACCTCCGCAAGCGCACGCGATGCTCTGGTTGATTTCTTTCCATTTTCCTACAGCCTGATCCTCAATGCAACCAACTACACAGGATCCAACAACAAAACCGGGGGTCTTTCTGCTTACAACAAAAACAACATGTTTGACGTAAGAATGCCTACGACATGTTTCCCTGGCAACTCTCTCGCCTCACGTCTGGTCACGATGACTCCAGAATACCGGCAAGATAGTTGTCACTAAGCTATTCTACACGATCCTCCCAAACGGCGGCGGACTGGCGGTCAACGACACGTACATCCGCGATCATGGTCCTTTCACACTCACTACCCGTTTCTACATGAACTATCTGCAGGTAAGACCGACCTGCGCTTCAAGCAAGAGCCGTAAGTCTAACGAGACTAACTTTTACTCAGGGATTCTTCAACCTTTCCGCAACCCTTTCCCATGTCATCCTGTTGGACGGCCCCCAAATCAAGCGTCAGACCATGCAGATGTTCAAGGGAGAGGGAAGGGAAGGGAAGGATGTTCACAACGAGCTCATGAGAGCATTATCCTGAGGTGCCGGAATGGATCTATGCTACCTTCCTCGTTTTCTTCATCGGTAAGCCGTTTCCTGGCTGGCGGTATCTCTGCAGCGTGGACCTTTTCCTACTGGGCTGGTAACCCCGCCACTCAAGCCATGGACTACTATTGCGGTAAGAAACCAGCTGAAAGAGCAATCAGAGGCCTTTCGCCTATCGGACCTGCTTTGCACAGACGACGTGAATTATATGGGTGAATAAAGGCCTGTTTGGGATTCGACCCCTGGTTTGCTAGTCTTCCCGAGAGAGTTAGGCTCTTTCCTGGACAACATCCATCTATATGATTTCTTTCTTCATTTCCTTTCAATATGATCGTGTTTGATATCCGAATTTGATGCAATGCGCAGTTATGGGCCATCCGCCTTTCCTTCGTTCGAAGTCACCATCGCCCCCGCATCTAGTGGTTTGGACAGCTTACCGATAGCTTTCTCCGCTTTCCTGTTTCGTCCGGCTCTTGTACAGCTTCGCGGTACTGCATCGGTAATGATTTGCTTAAAAGGAACCGGAAGAGGCGGAGGCTTGTTCAGCTATCCTTCGTAACTAGTGCGGCCGTGGGGGCTGTTTACGATAAGAGCTGGCTGAAAACCGGTCATGTCGAACATGCCGCGAAGACCAGCTGCATTCTGACTTGTACCTCCCTCATAAATATGAGTAGTGAAAGACATTGCCATGCATTCGTCGATGTTAACCGGTGCCCCTTCTCTTTGTTATCAAAACGACGCAAACCTTCCTTGGTTCGCCCGTGATGCTGGGCATTTTGACTCTACATAGCCACACCTCCGTCACCCTTCATCAACCTCATCCCTTCTTCGACTCGTACTGGGATCTCCGCCCCATTTTGTGTTCATTCCGCTCGCCTGCTGTCATCTAGTACCATACGGGTCGGTCTGCCCTTAAAACGTCCCTTCAAAACGCCGAACTAGGGCTCGACAGCTTCGGACCTAGGGTTCTCGGAAGCGTTGCGCCTGCCTGCCCCCATGGCGGTGTCTCCGGCCGCCCCCGCCGACGTCGGATCCCTCTCTCCAGCAACCCTTCAACGGCCGTATAGACCACCCCTTTACTGCCAAATCATGGTACGTAGTCCAGAGACTCGAACGAAGCCCGCGCACGAAGCACAGAACGACCGAACGAAAGCCGATGCGAAAAAGGACGGATGGATGGATGGATGGATGGAATGGTTCGGAGGCTCGGGAATGGTTAGACGGGACGATGGCGAATGCTTAGCGAACGAATGACTCGATGAAGATCAGGACGACTGCATACGAAGCGTAGAGACACTCGACGATGCTATGAACTGGACGAGCTCGAGATGTTCACCACCCGAGTGGCAGTGTGGGAATGCCCAGAGGACGGACGGAATCGCAAAGATCAGCACGTGGAAAAACGACCTTCGTATCAGACCAGCGTGCGCCTCGCCAATCGTCGAATGACTTTCGACGTGGAGAAGGGATCCAGCTATGCGCTTGGCAGATGCGGTGGAGCTCTGCCGGCAGTTTGCCACTGGAACGTGTCCTTTTGCGGGGTTCGATGTCGAACGGGAAAGCATGACGGTCCGAGACTCGGGGGGCTAACCCTTTCTCTGCCCCTTTTCTACCTTCTTTGCGAGCACAGACCCAGAAGAGGAGGAACAACGGACGCTCCAAGCACGGACGCGGCCACGTCAAGCCCGTCCGATGCTCCAACTGCGCTCGTTGCGTGCCCAAGGACAAGGCCATCAAGCGGTTCTTGATCCGCAACATGGTCGAGCAGGCCGCCATCCGCGATTTGTCTGAGGCTTCCGTCTTCGAGGGTGAGTCGGGAGGGACGCTTCTGTTCTCTTCGTTTGGGCACTACCTCCCCGGGCCATATGTACTGAACCTAGCCTTTCTTTGCTCCAGAGTACGCCCTGCCCAAGCTGTACATCAAGATGCACTACTGCGTGTCTTGCGCCATCCACTCCAAGATCGTCCGTGTCCGCTCCGTTGCCGGTCGCAAGGACCGTGCCCCTCCCCAGCGTTTCCGTGGATTCCAGAAGGACGCCAAGAAGCCTGTCGCCCCCAAGGCGTAAAGTTGTGTGTGGAAAAACTGCTTTCCCCTTTTCCTTTACGATTCCTTGAGAAACGAGTATGTTGGGACGGCTCCCTCCTTCTCTTTCTTACCCGGTGTACAATATCAAAACTTGAAAACACAAACCCGAACCGATCTTGAATGTCATGGAAGTTGCGTTTGGGGGGAGGGGGGTTCAGCATCGGGTAACTGCGCTATTTCCTATTTGCTATTTGCTATCTCCACCAACAGGTCTCAACATCCTCCTGGACGTCCTCCCGTCCGCAGTGACTCCTACCAGATGATCGACAGGTCCTCGACTGAGCCCAGACAGGCAGCGGCCAAGCCAAGCCCTGACGTAAGGACAGCCATTCCATGTCTTTCCGTATGCACAGAAAATAGAAAATGATACGCATCCACATGAATGGTGAATGAACGGAAATCGAATGTTCGACTTGCTCTCAAACAACGGCATCCTCTCACGAGCCACCCGTTCGCGTCCTCGTCCTCCGTCGCCGGGAGCGACAGCCTCTGACATGACCTTGCGTAAGATAGAGAAATAGAGAGGTACTACCATGTCTTCTTCTCCGTATGTAAAAGACGATGCGAAAAATGATACAAATGCAAAATGAAAAAAAGAACATGGTGAAATGAAGGATAAAAAGAAAAAAAAACCACCAGAAAGCAAACGGGAATCATATGTTAGACTTGCTCTTGAGCAACGGCGTCTTCTCAGACGCACCCTTCCCGTTCGCCACGTCGTCGTGGTCCTCCTTCGTCGGAGCGACAGCCTCCTCCCGATCCTCCCTTCCCCCCACGCTCCCGGGAGCCGACACGGGAGCCGTGATGGTGGTCTTCCTCCTGCTGAGGACCTGTCTCGTTCCACCCGGGACGAAGGGGGTGGCGACCCATCCGGCCTCGACCAGTCGTTCGTCTCGCGTCTGGTCGCCGACCTCCATGGAAAAGTAATCGTCCGAATCCTGGACGTCGGCGGCGGAGGCCGCCACGGCCGCAGACATGGCGTGGGCGAGGTGAGGTCCGTCCGACCCGCCTCGAGGCGTCGACGGAGCCGTACCGATCGCCGTCGGTGGAGGTTTGTTCGTCGTCGTTGTGGTGGTGGTATGAGGAGTAGGTGCCGAATGACCTTCCCGTTGTTGTTGATCGACCAGTAAGCTATCCGAGGAAGCGGTGTTCAGGACAGAGGAGGGTCTGACGGTCACCGTCTTTCGACGTCGCGGACTCGCCGTCCGTGGTCCTATGCGAGATCGGGTGGTCGCGGTGGTGGCGGCGCCGAGTCGTTCGCGTGAGAGACGTTCGGACGAGTCTTGCCTTGTGATGTTGGTGACGAGGAGTTTGGCGAGTTTCTTCGTGATGGGGGTTCGTTTCACGGGCGTCTTGCTGTGGACGTCGATGAACTCGTCCGTCTCGTCGATGATTTCCTGATGTACAGAAATGTTGGCAAGTCAATCACAATCTGCAGGGAAGAAAGCTCACGCTCATCTCGACGAGGAACTTGCAAGAACTGGTTACCTCTCCGATCAGCTCCTCGATGACGTCTTCCAACGTGATGACGCCGAGGATCTCACGCTCGGCCTCCCCGTTCTCGTCGCTCTGACCTTTGCTCTTTGCAGTCCTGCCCGCCACAGCTGCCATGTGACTGAAAAGAAGAACACCTCACCCATCAGAGACTTGCAACGCGACCGTAAGAAGCCTGCAAGACACTCTTTTACCTCCTTCCCTCCTGGAAAAAGTTCAGCATGTCAAAGAGGTTTGTCTCGCTGTCGATCATTGGTAGGTAGGTGAGAGGAACGTCCGAGACGCGTTTCGCGGTTTGCACGTTATAACCGATGAGACGTTTCGCGAGGAGGATGGCGACGACGTTGGAACGATGGTTGTGGTACACCGGTATCCGACTGTGTCCCTTGTTGATGAGCTGAGCGCGGTGTGTGTGAGCGTTTGACATCAAAAGAAAAAGCAGACTGTGTGCTGCGGAGATGACGATGCCATCTCACCTGACGGATGATGTCAACATCGATGACCTGCGAGACCTCCATCATGAACACGTCCTCCATCGGGGTCATGATCTGCACGACGGTCTTATCCTTCAGGTCGAGGACGGCCGAGATGATTCCCACCTCATCGTGGATGAGGTCTCCGGAGGTTCCGAGTCCACATCCCTGCTCGTGGATCCTGATCAACGTCTTGAGCTGAGCCCTGGCGTAGACGGTGCCTTCGTCGTGTCCGAGGACCAGGTCGAGGACCTTGGAGACGGGCCAGGCGATGGGGGCGAAGAGCCACATGGCGACCCTGACGACGGGAGCGAACCAAGCACCTATGGCCAACCCGTTCCTCGCGCATACGGCGTTGGGTATGATCTCACCGAAGAGCACCACGAGAGCGGTGCTGATGATGACGGCGTAGACTCCTCCTCCCACGAGGGAGTCGAAGAGCAGTGGAAGGGCTTCGTTGATGACCACGTTTCCCAGGAGGAGCGTCGTCAGGACCCAGTGTCCGTGCTTCCGGATGGGCTCGATCTTCTTGGCGTGAGCTCGCTCGGAGGGCGACCCACTGTTTCTCAGGATCTCGAGGTTGGTGGTGTCGAGGGACATGATGCCGATCGTCAGTCCCGCGAACACGCCTCCAACAAGGACCATGATGATGGTCAGTCCCAGCGTCCACCAGAATCTCGGCGAGAAGGGCTCGATGGGTTGATGTCCCTTTGCTTTCTCCTTTGCCTCGGGGTTGTGGGAGGACACGACGATCAGGTCCCTAGCATCGTCGTCGTCGGTGCAGTCCTCGGCGAGAGACCCGTCGGCGCAGATGCAGAATCCTGGGAACTGAGCCCAGCAGTGCGGGACCGAGTCATCGAGGCAGGTAGGAGTGCAACGTGAGGCCGATGCTGTGAGTACGGTGAGGGACGAGGATGGTGGTGGTGGGATTGGCGAACCGAGGACGACCCCTACGACGGCGAGAACCAGCAGGACGAGAACGGAACATGATGTGCTAGTTCCCAGGACCCGCATGATGTGAGGGGAAGACTGGCAAGCTATGAGGAATGGGTGGTGGAGCCTCAAGGACCAACGGGGATTCGGACGATGCCGCTCAGGAGGACACGCACGATATTGAGCACAGTCCAGTGTCGTCCCTCCAACAAGATGAGAAGCTCCCAGCTGCGGGCAGGATTGAGCTTGATAACAACCCTTGCAAACCTGTGCAGAGACCCCAGGACGAAATGCGAAATCCCAATCCCTTAGCCTTTTCGACGAAGAAGGGGCGAGTCGAACTTTCTCGGTGAGAAACTGCGCGTCATCTGTCCGAACACGGAAAACAACAACCCACCAGCCAACCAGCCCAAAAGCGCAGTCCCTGAGGATTGGGGGATTGGCGGCAACCCCTGCCGTTGCCGTCATCGTCGCCGACAGAGCGGCCGTCTCGCCGTCGCAAGGCTTCTCGAAGATGTTGCGAGTACATGCTATCAATCACACCTGATGAAAGACTGGAATTCCCTACGTGGGTCAGGGCAGGACACGACACACGTCACATGGCCCCGTTCCTCCGCCAGAACTTGAAGGGCGATCGATCTTCCACGTATCCCAGGGCCCTCCAGGTAGCCTTGCTCCTGTCGTCGCACCAGATGGTGGCCATCCCATCGAACCCTCTCTCCGCAGCATCCATCGCCGCAACCTCCTGCAACGCCCGCGTCAGCCCCTTCCTTCGGCACGCCTCGACCGTGCCCCCGTTCTGGAGGTACGCCACCCCGCGTCCGTATCGCATCGTGGTGTACGCCACAACCTCCCCGCTCCCTCCATCCACGGCCACCCAGTGCCTGTCGGACCCCATGGCGCACATGTGGGCGTGGGCGCCCGGAAGACGCTCGTGGTACGACTCGGAGATGGGGAAGAGCAGCCTTTCGAGAGCGAGGCGGGAGGCAAAGTGAGCGTCTCCAGGGACGGTGGGGACGATCGTGAAGGAGGAGGAGGA
>JADGJA010000782.1:0-10780 GCA_027596035.1 Thoreauomyces humboldtii | reverse complement strand
CTCCCACCACCACCACCTCCCGTCCCGTTCCTAGGTGATCCTTGATATCCCGTCCCACTCGGTACGGCGACGGGTCCGACGACCCGTTCCGGCGCATCGTCCTTCGGTGCGGCGAGAGCGAGGAACTTGTCGGTCAACCAATTGAAGTCACCGTTCTCGACCTTCTCGTAGAACTCGTACTCCTCCACGTCGACCCGTTCCAGATCCACGAGTCCCAGGACCAGACCTTTGTGCAGGCCGCGGAGACAGTCTGGGATGGTGATGTGGTAGGTAGCGGCTCCGTAGCCTGCGTCTCGGTACGGGAGGAAGGGAGGTTGGACGCCGAGGAGCGGAGCGAAGGCTTCTTCCGGGGCTTGACGATGTACGATCATCTGGATAGGACGGGTGAGCCGAACAAATTCCAAGGTTCCACCACCTTGGATCGTATGGGTCAAACGACATGACGACTGACCATGTATGCACACATCAAAAAGGCAGCATTGGCTCGCTTATCGCTGTCGTGGGATGAGTAGAGACATATGCGCTTATCGGCCGTCCTCGGATTCTACAACAACAACAAAAGTCGGTAAGCCTGCGAGAAGCTGCAAGTTTTGCTGATGAAAGCTTCGTGCTGCATCCACACCTTGAGCTTTTCCTGCACGATGTCGCAGAACCTGACGACATGGGCCAGATTGTTCGGTCCGAAATCCGAGTAAAAGTTGATGTACACGAGGATCTGGTCGATGCTAAAGAAATGCGCCGACGTGAATTGCCCCGGATGCTGAGAGAGCCACGTGAAATACAGTCTCTCTGTGGACAGATGTGCGTAAGACAAAGCCATGCAAACAGTCATCGCACATCGAACTCATCCAACCAAGCCTGTGGCTCCCTCGCACCTGGGATGAACTCTCGAGCGTTCCCCAGAACGTCGGCGGCAGATGCACTGGTTGCATGATGTAGCAAGGGTACCGTGGAGTAAGGCATGACAGACGAGGATGTTTATGAAGGTGACGGAGTGGACGACGAGAGCGAAGCGAGCAGCGAGAAAGCAACCACCCCGGTCCAGGCAAGCGGCAACGCAGGGTATGCGAGAGGTAGTTCAAGCCGGAGAACCGCTGGACGGAAAGGGCGCCATGGAGGCCATGGAGGAGCATAGGCGCCGAGAACACTCCGAGAATATCTTTCTGGCAATGGGAAGTGTGGCACCGAGAAGTCGGGCCTTGAACGGTTTTCCCTCCCCGACCTTCGGAGTTGGCAATCACTTGCAGTCCTTTTCCCGCCAAAATAAGGTCACAAGCAAGGCTTCTCAACACAATCCAGATTAAAGATTTGGGAACATGGTCCACCGCTACAAGTACTACAGTCGCTGCTGCTCGAAAAGCAGACATGACGGGAAGAAGAAACCCCCCCCCCAGGTGAGCAGCACAGCCTTCCCCGTCGAAGAAGAAGACGAAGAAGAAGGAGCAGGAGAAGGGAGGGCGGCAAGAGGGGAAGAAGCGGAGTTTTCTGATTACCTAAGCCACTCACACTCGGTTCAGTGTCCAGGGGGTCCGGACACACACGCATGCCAACAGCCTTCACGTTCCTCAGCCTTTGCACTCTCGCTGCCTCGCACTTCGTAAACCCCGCGGATGGGACTGTTGACGACATGGATTTTGACTCAGACGCTATCCCAGCTGGACATGGCAGTGCGCAACGCACAGCAGGCCGACGCCCTATCCCCACAGGCTGACGCAGCATGGCCCTTCTTCGGTCCAACGATCCTCTTCAACAGACGCGCCCAGGTCCGCAAGATCACCTCGTTCGACCCGACCCCGACCGCAGAGATCCCACTGACCTTGGAAATCTCGGACAAGGATCACAGCATCGACTGCATCGTCACGAACGAATGCGTCCACGCCTACAACGCCCTCCGCGAGGCCTCCCTGGCCTGTCCGAACCCTTCGCTGACAACGCTCCGTGGCGCCATCCTCATACTCACAAAGGGGAGGTTTCGGTTCAGCAGGCACCATCCATCGCGACCGGCTCGAGTCTGTCTCGTGGTGGAGAGCTTCGTGTTTGTGGGGAATCACGGATGCGAGCCTACCCAGAGCATCGACCATCTGGCCGACTGGCAGGGAGTGGTGGATAGACTGGCGTTGCTGGGTGCCTGGTGAGGAAGCAAGATGTCATGCTGATCACGCGTTACGTCGAGATCATCTTCAGGCTGATTGCTGGACGCTTTTCAGGATGTCGCCCGTTCGTGCCCCGGCGCAGGAAGTCATCGAGATCGATATCGCACAAGAGGTATGTTGATGGGGCAGACGAAGAACGTGGTGTCGAAACCACGCAATTCAACTGACCCGCCCTTCAGCATCCTCAGTCTTCTCCTCCGGTCAATGTCATCGCCGCTCCCCCACCACAGAACAGACCCAATGTGTCCACGGAAACAAGCCGTCACTCGGAATTCAACACTACCGTTGACGCTACATTCTTGGGAGAGTGGGACCTGCAATTGTCAAGCGACGAAGACGAGGAATGCGAGTAAATTGGATGTCGCTGATCTGGGCCACTAGACATTTTCGTGAAGGCTAGCTTCGTAGGACTTGCAATCCACGGGCATCAGTCTTGCCGTACATGTGCCACCGATGGTACCCGAAGCTCGAAACCGTACCCGAAATCAGTGGAACAAAGCGCGTCGATGCTGTGTCTACAGGACAAGCCATCTTTTACACACATTGTGACCGGCGTACCGTACCTCAGATCGCTTACGCTGAATGGCAAGGCGTTAAATGTCGGATGATCGTGCTAAAGCCTCGAAGCGCTGAAAAGCAAGCATTGTCGAACGCGCGCATGCATCGTTGCGTTCAATCATCGTTGCGTTCGAAGCAACGAAACACATGGCAGGAAACACTCTGGACTGACCGTCTGCGTACGAAAGACCCTTCTTCCTCGCACGTAGAATAGCGGAATGAACGGCGCATTTCCATGACGGGATTCAGATACACATCTCTAGGGAGTTGCGTATCACGATGGACTGCCTCGCTGTACATATTGAGCATTCTTTTGCGACCAAATGCACCGTTTCGAGCGAGTTTCGAGCATCCCAGCACCGTCATAGGCTGTCGAAACCGGACGTTGACTTAAACCATGTATCATTTTAAAGGTCTGTAGATAGCATCTGCAGCTTCTCTTTCCATCGTCAAGTTACAGATCCTCTACGCTTGCTCATTGTCGTTTTGGGATTTTGATGAACCATTTCCCGTCCTTCCGGTCCGCAAGTCCTTTGACTCCTTCCAGCGAATGCGACAGCGAGGGGGACCTTGGACAGCACAGCGTCGGGTCATGTGACCTGGCGAGATTTTCCCAGCATCAGCAGCACCCACACTGGCGGTTGGATGTGAAGCAGAGGCGAGGACTCTCGAACGGCGATCGCTAATTAAACGTGAGACTCGCACGCAGAGAAATCCGTCATGTCCTACCAGGTCCCATACGACGAGGTATGGATCCCCATATCCCACATCCGGACCATAGCGAGCAGAAGTGCTGTCTTGGGGTCGCGATCCACCAGCTGACCATGGTCGATCTCCTCTCGAAGGACGAGGTCCGCGCCGAGGAAGTCGAGCTTCCCACGGTCTACACCGGCGATGAGTTCGCCGAAGACGATCTGGACTACCAGCAGGACGGAACCTCTGGATCTTTCACCCAGGAGGTTCAGATTCCCGATGTCGTTCGCAACTTCATCCGTAAGAATGCAGTTCCCTGCTTCTTTTCCCTTCCCTGGAGCAAAGAGGACATCGCATTGACAAAAATGCTCATCTCGTAGAGCACTTTTACCGTAACGTGTCGGAGCGGAACGTGTGGGATCTCCACGCTATTTACGAGAACGGATGGAACAAACTTACTGAGAAGTTTTACCCAAAATCCTCGTGGCCCGAGCCGGAGGCGGTCGCCACGCTGGTCAACGATGGTACGTCAGCAGAAGGTCGTCTGCGAGGCCAGATACATGGAGCTTATCCGCCGTATCGCTACGCACAGACCCCGTCTTCCTGATCCTTTACAAGGAGCTGTACTACCGCCACATTTACTCCAAGCTCACCCCTTCCATCGATGACCGTATCCACTCGTACTCCAACTACTGCGACCTCTTCAACTACATTCTGAACTCGTCCACCGAGCCCAGCGACCTCGAGCTCCCCAACCAGTGGCTCTGGGACATCATCGATGAATTCATCTACCAGTTCCAGTCCTTCTGCGTGTACCGAAGCAAGGTCAAGACGAAGAACGAGATCGAGATTGAGCTCCTGAAGGAACGACCCGACGTGTGGAACGTGCACAATGTGCTCAACGTCCTGTACTCGCTGATCCAAAAATCTCGCATCAACGAGCAGCTCCTCGTTAGCAAGAACGGAGGCGACATGATGGAGGCGGCCGGAGAGTTCGGTTCCCGTCCCCTGTACCGTCTCCTTGGGTATTTCTCTATCATCGGCCTTGTCCGAGTTCACTGCCTTCTCGGAGACTACGTCCTCGCCCTCAAGACGCTCGAGAACGTCGAGCTCAACAAGAAGGGTCTCTTTGCCAGAGTAACCGCCTGCCACGTGACCACCTACTACTACGTCGGTTTCGCGTACATGATGATGAGGAGGTACTCTGACGCCATCAAGGCGTTCGCCCACATCCTCCTCTTCGTGTCCCGCACGAAGCAGTACCACACCCGATCCTACCAGTTTGAGGCCATTTCTAAGAAGAGCGAGCAGATGTACGCTCTCCTCACCATGTGCGTGGCCCTCTCCCCACAACGCATCGACGAGAACGTGCACACGTCCATGAGGGAAAAGTACGGAGACCAGTCCCTCAAGCTCCAGAAGGGAGAGGAAGGCATCGCCACCTTCGAGGAACTCTTCAACTTTGCCTGTCCAAAGTTCATCTCCCCCGTTCCCCCGAACTACGAGGTGGCGGTCAACGCTTCCCACGAACCCACCCGACACCAGCAGAAGGTGTTCATGGCGGAGGTGAGGACCCAGCTGCTGGTACCCACCATCAGGTCCTTCCTCAAGCTCTACACCACCCTGGGAGCCGACAAGCTCGCCGCCTTCCTCGAGGTCGACGTCGAGGAGGTCCGCACCGAGCTCCTGGTCTTCAAGCACAAGACGAGGCAAAGACGCTACGAGAGCGGTTCGGTCCTCGAGGGTGACTTTGGACCTACCACGGATCTGGACTTTTACCTCAAGCAGGTGCGTCCCCCATCTGTCGATCCTGTTCTTCTGGCGCGTGGTCCACGTCAGGCCGACAAATGACCCCCTGCTCACATTTGCTTTTTTTTTTTACCCCACACAGGACCTGATCTACATCGCCGAGAGCAAGCAGGGCCGCAGGGTCGGTGACTGGTTCATCAGGCACATCAACAAATTCGAGGGTGAGTTTATTTTTTTTTCGCTTTGCACTCTTCCTTTGTCGCATATGCTCGTTCGCTGACAATCGGACGCCCTCACCAGACATTGTTGCCAACATGGAAAGGCGATGAAAGCTGACCTCGAAGAAATCTGCATCACATTGGGGGGAGGCGGAACGGGGAGTGACATATTTGTTTGTTTTCATTCGTTTTGAAATAGAAGATATCGAAAGACTGTATTTACGATATGTTGACTCGCAACTGCGTAAGTGACGAAGTCGTCTCATGTGGAAGGCGGTCGAATGAAAATTCGCAGCCGCGAATTTACCGATGCCCCTTAAATCGAAGATTGCTTTTACGTTGCTAGTAGCTTTGAAAAACAAGGGGCTGTACAAAGAAAGACGCAAGAACCTGCAACCAAAAGCTGTGTGGTAATGTGTGTGGTGTGGTTTTGTGTGGGAAGGAGGTGGGAACTACTAGGTAAAGGAGAAAAAGACAACGGCAAAGGAACAAGGCAGAGATGGATGACGAGGTCGGAACTATAGGAGGGAATCTGTACAGAGGACGATCAATACGAATCGCGGGAGAAGTTGGGGTCTGCGAGAGAAAGAGCGTCAGTCGAAGAGACAACCGTTCAAGGTTGGAAAAGCGTGACCGAGCTGTACCCTGGATGAACGGGCAGAGGATCTGAAGGAAGAGCAGACGTTAGTCTACATGCATCCTCATGGTTCCGGGGCCCGGAAACAATTATCCTTTTCTTACCTTGGATCCAGTTTGGAGCAATGGATGACCGGCGACACTGGAAGCGATACGTCAGTCCCAGTCCCAATCCAACCCAGCACTAATCCAACAACGATTTCTCCCCTATTCCGCTCACATTTGAAGGAACCGCTCCAAGCCGATGCGTCGCTGCTCGACGACCTCGTCAGAGTATCGGTTGTTGAAGTAGACCTTTGGCGGGAGCGGAGGGATGTTGACTCGCGTGCTCTCACGTTCCAGGGCATCCCTGAACCACTCGAAATCGCTGAACCGTCGACGGACGGTAGATTTCTTCAGTTTGAACGCTGGGATGTTTGTCTGGATGAAGTCAAAAAGCGTCAGAACAGCAGTTTTTCGATCAAGGGATCGTAAGTCAGGTGGGAACACGTTACGTTGCAAATGATCTCGTAGTCGACGTATTTTCCACGTCCTGCGCCGTGAAACTGAGGAGCTCGGATCTCGATCTCGAGGAAGTTTTCTGGCATTCCGTAGCGCTCTTCGGCAGTCTGCATGGCAAACAACAACTTCATGCGTCAATCTCTGTGATGACTTCTTTCCGCTGAATTCGAGGGACAACAACCCATCTCGTACCTGCTCGCGGAACTCTACGCCAGTCGAGTCTGGAAGCGGTTGAGAAAGGAAGGCAGAAGCGTCAAAAAACGATTCGCAGAGGGACTTTGAGGTTTGTCCAGAGCAAAGCGAGGACGTTGGCTTGTCTGGGAGAGCGCGTACCGTTTGCCCTCACAAAGGGATTGATGTTGCTCGATGACATGGTGAGCTTCAGTCGGTGGGAAACGTGAGAATCAGAAGGGAGACGGGAAATGTGATATACGAAGGTCCTGGATTCCGGAAATGAGGATGGGGGAAAAGGCGAACAGCGAAGGCAAGCAAAACACGGGGGTGAAGCGAGTTGATGACCGCAAAAAGATCATCATTAATCGCCGAGACTTTCGCGTCTTTTGTCCTTCGGTCCTCGCAGCCCTTCCATCCCATTTGAAGTGAAACCAAGTTCATTACTCAGACGTTATGCAGAGAAGGGTAGCAACTCAATGGCCGGCGAGATCACTGCTCTCATCGCCGGGTGGAGTGTGCAGGCCATTTCTGTCCAGTTTACCGTCCCCAAGTCTACGAGCTGCAACGCGCAATGTCAAATGTCGCGCTAAGGGCATCACATCGTCTACCCGCGCTTTCACAAACACGCCAAAGATATCCTTTCCATCTTCGTCTTCTTCATTTTCACCTCCTGGGACCGTTCTGATCGTCGCGAAGCGTGACGATGACAGAACGCGGGCAGCCTTCGTGGATGTAGTGACCTGGCTCCGACAGAATCATCCACGCGTCAACGTGCTTGTCGAACCAGAAGCTGCAGATCTTGCGGGCACGGTACATGGTGTCTGTGCTGTGTCTAGCACCGCCTTACTCGCCAAAACTACGGACCTCATCATCACGCTCGGAGGCGACGGCACCATTCTCCATGCCTGCTCGCTGTTCCCTCTGTCCGTACCGCCCGTCATATCCTTCTCGCTCGGGACACTGGGCTTTCTGCTTCCGTTCGGCATCGGGAGTTTTCCAGTAGCCTTAGGAAAAGCGTTAACGGAGCCAGTACCCCTGATCCGCCGCATGCGTTTATCATGCGGTATCTTTCACACGGACGGCTCTCGCGTGTCGGGACAAGATCTGCCTCCTCAGGACATGCAGGCCATGAACGACGTCGTCATCCATCGAGGAAGACACCCTCATCTGACGATCACGGAGTGCTCAGTCGACGATGAGTTCCTCACCGCTGCTGTGGCTGACGGTCTGGTCGTCTCAACGCCGACGGGATCCACCGCGTACAGTCTCTCGGCGGGTGGTCCACTTGTGCATCCTTCCGTCAACAGTCTCTTGCTCACGCCCATCTGTCCGCGATCTCTTTCGTTCCGACCTGCCCTCTTGCCTGCTTCCTCCGTCCTCCGCCTGCGGCTGTCCAAAAAATCGCGCGAAACCGCCGACGTCGCCGTCGATGGGACGCACGTGCATCGACTCGCTTGGGACGAATACGTCGAGGTACGGATGTCCGAGTTCTCGATCCCGTGCGTCAGTCGGACGGGTCAGGGGAGGGATTGGGTGGAAGACATCAACCGAACTCTGAAGTGGAACCAAGGGTTCGTCAACAATACCTTCAGCTAGCCGTATAACGGGCATGCATACAGTCGCCACATAGCCAAAGTTTGAAGTGCCATGGCTGGCAGTTTACGCCGCTGCCGATAGAGGAACCGCTCAGTCAGGCATCCTGCTCCCTCACCACGGACCTGGGACGGGACGACGGACGCCTGCTAGCTGATGCCCTGCTCCTACCGGTCAAAGGCTTGGCAACCCGCATTTCCGCACAGAACATGGATCGATATGTGCTCGTTCTGCATGGTTTGACATGAACGTTCAGGATAACTCCGATGTACCGGACACTTCGACAACCTGTCATGTCGGGTAGACAGGGGAGTCATCGTATACCTGGGAGCACGCGAGACTAGCTAGTCTAGATTGGAGATGGTGTTTTGGCGAATACAATTGTGCGGTGTTGGAAGGTCCAACTTCCCACCAACGCTGTCCAACGAGACTGGGGAGGGAATCCGAACTGTCGAAATGTTTCCTCGTCGGGTCGCTCGCTCTCACCTCCTCCCACAGGCCCAGCCCCCCGCGTGCTTAGAGGCCATCACGGGAATCATTGACCATCTTTCATTGCCCCACTCGCCATCATGAAGTACGTAGAGAACCCCGGAAGAAGACCCCTCACGATTATACGAAACCAGCGGATCCATTATGCGCACGGAACGGATGGATGGACGGCGGCGGTTGCTGACGGATGGATGGATGGATGGATGCGTGGGAATGGGCCTAGGCGAGGGATCGACATTCGACATGTTTCAACGCACCTCTCTTTGGATTTCGATGTCAATGCGACTCAGTATGCGCCACAGTCGCGAAGGAAGCGGCTTGTCTTTCCGTTCTTTCGGTGCTGCCCATGGCATCGCGCCGTTTGTCGATATGTTGAGGAACGGAATGGTCCTGCCTCCGTCAGCACCCGCCCACCGTTTCATGCGACAATGGGCAAAGCGACGTAATCCAGGACCAGTCGGCTGATCGGGGAGGAGGGAGGCTATGCTGGATCGGAGGACTCTGGGCGCGGAGATGACGTCTAAAGGAAACCTCTGCTTACCATGCGAAACTACGTTCCTTCCGCTAGGATCGAACTCTGCAACTTCTCGGGGTTCAAGATCTACCCCGGACATGGAAAGCTCTTCGTGAGGGGAGACTCCCGTGTACGTATCCTATCACAATCTACGAGTTTCCTACGGATGCGCGATGTTTCCCCTGACACCCTGAATCTGGCTTCTCCCAGGTCTTCCGTTTCATCAACGGCAAGAGCGAGTCTTACTTCATGCAGCGCCTGAAGCCCTCCAAGCTCGACTGGACCGTTGTGTTCCGTCGTCTTCACAAGAAGGGAATCACTGAGGAGGTTGCACGAAAGAAGACCCGCCGTACCGTCAAGGCTCAGCGTGCCGTCGTCGGTGCCTCCCTGGACGCCATCAAGGCCAAGCGCGCCCAGAAGCCCGAGGTCCGTGCCGCTCAGCGTCAGCAGGCTCTCCGTCAGGTCAAGGAGAAGAAGCAGGCCGACGAGCAGAAGAAGAAGGTTGAGAAGGCCAAGGTGAGGGACTTGTATCACCACGGTCATGTGAAAGCGAGAACAAGGATAAGAACTAATGGGGGTCGGTTTTCAGTCCTCCTCCACCCGTGCTGCCCAGCCCAAGGCCAAGTTCAGCAAGCAGGCTGCCAAGGGCGCTGCTGTCAAGCCCCAGGCCACCTCCCGTTAAATATGCAATAATGTCAAAAAAACAAAATTGCTCTCCCCCCTTGGATCATCTCGGTCGCACCTCCTTGGATGGGCGAGAGTCAGAACTTGTGGACGTGATGTTGCGCCTTTTTCGAAGAGGTTGGAGAAAGAGAGAGAAGAGCATGTGTATAGTTTTCTTGTTCAACACGCAATGGGCTCTGGGGAACTATCGTTCAGGGTGTGTGCGAACGCCATGGACCTGGTGGACAGGATGTGCATGTGTTCTTGCCCTCGGGTTTTTTTGGCTCTCACGCCGGGAGGGCCTGTTCTCACTCTTCATCCCACTTCTGACCATCATCGCCTTCGAGACCAGGAGTGAGGGCAAGACCGCCGCCCTCTTCAGCCTTCTTCCTGAGGTTGTTATGCCACTTCTTGCATATCTGACAAAGGGAAGGACGGGAAGGGAATCAGCGTTTTCCTTCCCCAAGCCCGATCGACAGACGCGATCCTTTTTATCAATACCTGCTTTGCGGTGACACCGACCTGACTGTTGTACTCCTCGGCAACCTTGTCCCAGTTCTTGTTGTGCTTTTGGATCAGCTGTATGAGGAGTGCGTCCTGCCTCTCGTCGGTCAGACGAGAGCGACCACCGGAAGCTGCGGGTTTCTGTGAGACGGAAAAAACATCTGTCGATTCGAGTGGTTTCCTGGACTTCACCTCGACGGCAGAGAGAGTGGTTGCGATGACATCGGAAGGGACCGTCTTCTTCCTTTTGACCGCGACGGCGGTGGGTTTGGGCTTTGTGTCACCGTTCTTGGAGTCGCTGGACTTTCGCTTCGTGGGTTTGGGGGCGGGGGGTG
>JADGJA010000781.1:0-10820 GCA_027596035.1 Thoreauomyces humboldtii | reverse complement strand
GGAGGGAGGGGGAGCGGGGAGAGGCAGGGGCATATGTACAAAATGTCATCAACATCCTTCCCATCCATCTAGAGGGCGGCGACGGCGACGACGGCGGCGAAGACGGCACCGACGGCCAAGTTCGCGACGTTGACGATGGTAGCCGAGGTAGGGATGGGGACGTGGTCGACGATGGCGGAAGGAGAGGACACGGGAGCGGAGACGGTCTTGGGTACCTTCTTGGGAGCCACGGAGACTCCGGCCGCGGGGGTCGGTACGGAAGCCTTGACGGTCGAGACGGCAGGGACGGGAGCGACGGGAGCAGCGAGACCGACGTAAGGACTCTTGGAGATGCACTGTCCGACCGTCTGGAGGGTCAGAGGGAAGGTTCCAGCCGCTTGAGCCGCCTGAACCTGCTTGAGGATGCCGATAGTGGCCGTCGTGGTGAAGACGCCGAGGTTGTGTTCGAGGGAGATGAACCCGGGTCCTGCGTGGAACCAGGTCGAGGCGAGGGTCTGGATGGCGGCTGCGGCCGTGGCTGCTGGTGGATCGGCTTGGTCGGAGGATGTGTCGTCGTTGGATGGGGACCACATCACCATGGTGTAGCCGAGGGCTCCGACGATGGCACGGACACGGTCGTCGACGTCTCCGAAGGGAGGACGGAAGAACTGGGGCTGAACGCCGATGGTGCGCACGATGGCGGCCTCTGCGTACAGGATCTCGGCGACGATCTGCTCGTTGGTGAGAGATGTCAACGCGGGATGAGTCCAAGTGTGGACTCCGATCTCGTGGCCTGCCGCGTAGGAGGTCTGAACGATGTCGGCGTGGTAGTACGTCTGGGATCCGACGATGAACATAGTGGTGGCCTGGTTGTTCATGCTCTTGAGTTGAGCGGTGAGGTCGGCGGTTGAGAGTCCCGCTTCGTCGACGGCACTGGTGGGTCCGTCGTCGATGGTGAAGGTCCAGGTGTTGGGCTGGGGACAGCTGTGGACGTCGGCAGGGTAGGATCCAGCGACGGCGGTGTCACGGAAGCACTGGCCGATGGGCCAGTAACAGTTTGCAGCCGCATCTCCGTGGTACGTGGTCTCTCCGTGAGCGAGCTCCTTCTGGGTAGAGAGAGGGAGGGCGAGTAGAGCTGCGGGGACGGCGGCCTTGACCTTGGCCATGCCGGCGAGAACCAGGGGGGAGCCGAGGAGCGCAGGGAGAGAGATGGGACCGTGACCTTGGTTTGGGTCGGGCCAGCTGGTAGGCATGTTGGGGTACGATGCCGCCGCAGCGCTGGCGGGGTTGGCAAAGTCGGGGGACACGGTCTGGAGAGCGATGGCAGCCGCGAACGGGGAAGCGGGCGCCGCCGCTCCTGGTGCCACGGGTGCCGCGGGTGTCGCAGGGGCAGCAGCCGGCGGGGGCGCGGCAACTGTAGGAGGCTTGACAACGACAACGGGAGTGGGTTGCGCGGCCGCTGCGGTGGCGATGATCATGGGGGATCCTCCGACTTCCTCAACGGAAGAAGGGACCGCAGTCTGCTGGGCGGAAGCGGACAGGAAGAGCGAGGCGGCGACGGCCGATGCCGTGAGGATGGAGCGGAAAGGAGCCATGATTTAAGGTCGTCGGTGAGTTTCTACGAGGGAAGGGGTCGCCCCAACGTCCAACCTTTATGGCAGTTTCCGACCCATGCCTTTGCGCCCTGTGCACCTCTGTGTTCGGGATGCGGCGGCTCCTCCTCGTTCGAGAGCGACAAAGCGGCCGCCTTTCCACCGACGGGCGCTCGTTCTGGTGGTTCTCTACTGTACGAGAGTAGGCTTTTTAGCTTGCGATGAGCTGTCCATAGGTAAACTTTTTTGCATTTTTCCTTGCGCCGCAGACGAGATGCCGGTTGCACAGCTCGCACACACACAGAGTCACAGACGTTCCAGCAAAACAGTCGGCACGTGCCGTGGATTTCTGTAAAGCCATTTCTCGAATCTCCTGTCGCTTTCGGCGTGCAGGCAGGCCGCGAGACTTTTCGGGTTGGCATGTCCGTTGCTGCCGCTGCCCCATCCCGTTATGCCCCAGGCTCGTGGCCTGCGGTAACTCGTGGCCGGTTGCTATGAACCACCTGACACTCGACTCCAAACGAATGCACATACCGGTAGAGTCAGCTTTGGGCACATGTGCAGATCGTATCATGATTCAGATGAGCTGCATGACGGGAAAGTACTTGTTCAAACGGCATACCGGTACCGAGACCTCGACCATCGATGAAGGCACAGTAAAAACGCTCAGGCAACCCTTCGGAAACCGAGACATGAGAGTCGCTGTCCGTCTTGATCGCTGAGTGACTTCCAAGTCGCTTCACCCGCAAATCGTCGTGCATGGTCAACCTCTCCTTGGCCCATCGTACCAACCCCGAGCTCAGCACTTTGCAAAGAGGCAAGATGAAGGTTCGTCCGACGAAAAGGAACCTCCTTGCTTGTGACTACTACCTACGTAAAAAAACAGGGGGGTTGCCTCATGTAATCAGCGAGACGCTCTACACACATTTCCTCATTCCTCGCACCACACGGCATCGACGTACTGTAGTTCCACCATACTTGCAGTAGCCATCATACCATCCCCCAACGTCGGTACAGTCTACTCGAAGGGCATCCTCCTCAAAGAATAATGTCTGCGGTTCTGTTCATGTGCTGATCTACCTGCGCTCCTCATTCCCCAACCCACGCACTTTTCGTCACATCCCAGCGAACACCCCGACACCTGCAGAACTAGGACATCGAAAGCCTCGACGAAACCAACGATTGCACTGTTCGCGAGGCTCTTGCGTGTGCTCGTTGGTCCTTACGGCTGCTTCACTAGATAGAGAGTTTTAGAATTGCTGTCGCCGCGCGGAACTGCGCAGGAAGCGCACCGGACATGCCTTCAGAGCGTTACCCACAACCATCAGGAGGAAAGTCAACGCAGTCACTACCCCGTGCCTTCTCCACGCTGTCCCTGCGCGGATCCAGTGCGTCGTCTTCCAGGGACTCCACCAGCACGGGCAGCAGTGGCAAGAACGTGTTCCTCGGCTTCCTCACGAGGGTGTTCGGAAAAAAGTCGCGCAGCCTATGCGAGCTTCCTGCCGACATCAACGAGGAGTTTTCCCGGGGATCCCTGGACGAACGTGTGCGAACCTCGAATCTCGGGTCTCCGAGGGTTCTCGCCAAAAGCAGGTCGGTCAAGAACCTTCGCTCCGCTCCCGCCTCTCCATCCCCTACTCCGTCATCTCCGACAACGCAACGTCGATCCCCACGTCCTCCACGATCGCAGCTCAAGCATGCAAGATCGGAGCCAGCGCTAAAGTACATGGCACAGCCGGCGCCCTCTACCATGCCCGAACCCCTTCCGACCCAAACGAGTAGAAGGCTGGTGGACGTGGAACCAGGCGGGCGGTTACGAGTCAACAGGGAATCTCTCCGGTATTTGCAGGGACTGGAAGCGCATGTCGTGGTGCTGGCCGCCGCGGGCACACCCGGAGTCGGCAGGTCCTCGGTTCTCAATCGCCTGGCGCGGAAGGACCGACTCTTCGGGAATCCGGGATCGCACAAAGACGGGATGACGCCCAGTCTTTCCATGGCGGTTGTTGAGCCCTGGTGGACGGACGCAGAGACGGCAGGCCGGCCTGCAAAGAAACGTACGAGGATGGTACTCCTCGACACCCTGGGCTTCACCGGCGAAGCATCGGTCATGCCCAGCGAGACCCGTCTTATAACCCTTGTCCTTCTGATCGCATCGTCCCTGATTCTCGTCGGGCGAAGACGCATGGCGACCCCAGATCTCGCTAAACTTTCGTGCCTCGGAGATTTTCCCGGCATGATCGATCCTGCCACTACTCTCGACGCTCTGGCCGTAACGTTACCCAATATCGCATGGGTGATTCTTGACGCCGACGAACCAACTGGAACCGACGACCCGAAGATCCTCGAGGACCTTCTCCACACTCACACCAAGCTCCCAACACCTGATGCAACACCACACCCCGCTGACCGCGTCCGAGGCGTCCTCGTCAACCTCTTCACCAAACAATCGCTCTTCTCCATTCCCGCTCCCCCGTCGGACGAGGATCAGGAGATCCGGCCTGTCAGTTCGGTGGATCCGGAGATGTACAGACGACGGAACGACGCACTGAGCAGTCATGTTGCGCGGACCGCGGGCGTCAAGCAGATCGCGGGTGGAGGGCCGGGAGGGGAAGATTGTGTCGCTCTCCGCGCCAGAGGTGAGACGAAGGAAAATACGGATTGAAGATGGAGCTGCGAGGACTGATTAGTCGTTTTGGCTGGTTTCTCAAAGATTGGGCTTGTTTGCTCACCGTTTGCTGCGATCTGTTGAACGACTCTGTCACCGTGCTCCCTGTCGTGGATATATGGCGGCAGGTCTTGGGTATGTCACAGAAGTGGTGAAAGCACTGGACGAGTCATCGATGCACAAGTCCGGTTTTGTAACCGTATCGGCATTTCAGAATCCAGGACCGACCATCTTCATGCGTGCGCTAAGCGAAAATGTAAGCCTCTCATAGTGTCGCAGGTGCATCTATTGCGTAGAGCTAATAACCTCTTTTGTTAGATGACGATTTCATGAACGCCATCGCGGTGCCTAGCATGCCTCTGGACCTTCCCACCCTCAGAGAACGTCACAACGAATGTTCACAAAAGGCTGTGGCGGCCACCCGGGACCTTCTCGACGACGGCCCGAGCGCTTGGCGGGCTGCCGAACCTGGTGTGTGGAATTTGCTCGGCGCGATGGATGATAGGGGCAAGGTGGAGCCGTCGGACGCTCTACTGGTAGCGTTCGTGGTCAAGAACTTTGAGGTCGCCATCGCAAAGTGTCAGGAGGTGCTGATTGCTGGACAGGAGCAGATTGCGAAGAAGGTGTGTTCCTTTATCTCTGTGTATAGTCATCCCTTTCCCTACATCCCTTTCTTACGCATCCTGTGTAGATCGCAGACCGCTCCTATGACGCCATCTCCCTCTTCGACCAAGACATGTCCCGGATCCTGACCCAGTTCCACCGATCCACCCGAACCCCCTCCCTCCTCTCTCCCGCCCTCATCTCCCACCACCTCCAGCCTTTCACCACCCACATAGCTCAGCAACGCAGTCACCTTGCCCACGCCCTCGCCGAACGGGCCCACCACCTCGCTGCCCGCACGGAGCGCGATCGTCTCGCACGGGAAGAGCAGGAACGAAGGTTCAGGGACCACCACATGGTGCTGAGAGCCGCGGACGAACTCCGTGACGTCCAGGACATGATCGCCACCACGAGGATGAGACAGCAGGAGGAGGAACGTCTCATGAGGGAGAGCGAACGCTGGGCCAGGGAACGTCTCGCCGTGGCACTGAGCGGCGGGAACGGGGACCCGGCCGCCAGGACGGCGGATGATGCAGGGAGGAGACAGAGACAGCGGAGTCTTCCCCGACCGGGGGGGATGGTCGGCGCGCCTCCTCATTCGATGTCGGCTCCGAGCGAGGAGTCGGTCACGAGCGCGGTAGGGAGAGGAAAAGCGAGAGGAAGGTCGAAGTCGAACGGTGGACTCACTCCCATCGACACCCATCGGTCCATGTCCTCTTCGAATCACCACCACAATGCGTCCGCGTTCTTTCCAACTTCTTCATCTTCCTCGTCGTCTCCGTCTCCCGCCACCGCTCCGTCGCCGAGGAGGTCAAAGAGCAGGAGCAAGAGTCTCGGAAGATCTCGTTCCCATCATCAACTCCAATCCCCCGCGCAACCTCACCACCCGCACTTCCAATATCATCAGCCGTATGCGAACCTCCCTGCCTCGATGTCGTGGACGGGAGACTGGGGCTCGTATCATCCCTCCCAGTCGCAACCTCCACAGCAACCACCACCGACGTCGTGGGCGTACCAGCAGTACCCACAGCAGCAGTACCACCCCGGATTCCAACATCAGCTGCCTCCCGTCCCGACGATACCGACCATCTATGCGGGAGCAGCACAGCTACCTGCTTCGCCTGGTTCGGAAGCGGCTTCTCATCAGTACCCCGGGTCGTTGGTCATGCCGTCTTGGCAGACCCCGATTGCAATGGGGGATGGAGCGAGGGGGAGTCCCGGTGGAGATGGTGGCGGTGGGCGGGATAGGGATCGAGGCAGGGGTTCTGAATCTGGATTTGGGTCGAGGTGAGGTGGTAAGACGTTAGATGGTGCGGTGGAGGGATGGCGGTGGCGGCAGATGCCTATGTTTTGGGATCTCTTTTTCCTGTTTATTCGTTGGTCGTGTCATTGTTTTGTGTTCGTTTTTTTTTTTGGAACTGTCCAACGATAATCGAAAGCTAGGTTACGTTCAGGCGTGAAGCGGCATCCCTCGTTGCTCGTGGATAAGAAGTCGTAGGAAACCTCCACAGAGTCAGACCTGCGGTCGCGCCCGCAGAATGTATACGGAAGCCTGGACTGGCCACTTCAGGGGCGGCACCAGACAGCTCACCAGCCTTGCCTATGGTTCGAACCTCGACCTGCTCGTCGTGAGGAGGTGCAGCCGTTTGAACTCTGGCGACAGACTTCCAGGTGCTGCGGGCTGCGGGCATCTATTGTACAAAGCGCTGTCCAATCATATGCGAACGTGTCTAAAGGCCACGGCGTTCAAAAGGGTATGTATCCGCAAGTGAAACAGTGGGAGACGGTGTATGGACTGTGTATTTCACGACTGTAAACAAAGGTCAAGAAGCACTTTGACGGACACGGAGGGTGTTCGCTCAAGCCTTGGCGACGAGACCGGCAAAGGGAGCAGCTTGAGCATCCCCCCGGTTAAGAGAACCCAAACTCCAGTTATCCTCGATGGTGCGCAGCAACGAGTAATGAGAGTACGCGGCGCCGTCCTCCTTTCCACCCGACGCGTCCACGACGGGACCGAGAGCGAAAGCCGCAACCTGGTTCCTACCGAAATAGCTCTCGGACTCGTCCCACGTGATGACGATCAAGGTGTTGGCCATGAACCCCTTGTCATTGAGGAGAGGTTCGAAGAAGGAACGAGCCCAAGCGGAAGCGGTCTTCAGGTCCGTGTCGTGACCGTCGTGGTCCATGTTGGGCGTGTAGAAGGTGTACTGCGGCACGGTGCCCGCCTTGATGTCCTTCTGCAGCTCGGTCGCGTCCACGATCTTTGCGCATCGTGCGGAAGACGTTCGGACGTCGTTCATGGAGATGAACGGGTTGTGCTTGCGTCTGTACAGTCCGTCCTTGCTGTCCCCTGTCGCGCAGTTGCTAGGGTAGTTCTCTTGGTAGGATTTCCAGGAGACGGATTTGGATTCGAGGAGGTCCACGAGGTTCTTCTTGTTGACGTTGACGTTGGTGTCGAGGAGCGCGTCCTTTCCTCCCGTCAGCATGGCGATGTAGTTTGGTTGCGAGGGATGGGCGATGGCGTTGTAGTTGGTCAGGAGCTTGCCGTTATGGTTGGTCGTGAGGGAACCAAAGTAGGAGTCGGCGATGACATCGCTGTAGTCCGTGTTCTCGAAGAACTGAGGGATGGGTCGTTGCGGGTTAGGAAAGTTCCCTACCGTTTGAACTGCATCAGACTTACGACTGTCATGACATGGTCGAAATACTTTCCGGGGACCAGAGCAGAGGTCGCGTTGATGGGAACGGCCTCGACCATGGTGGAGACAGCGGCCAGCAGAGCGACCGCGGCGATGTTGAAGAGCATGTTTCCGGATCAGGAGGAGGGAATGGGAGTGGGCGGAAGATGCAGGTAAACTGGGTTGCGATCGTCCGAGAGGCTACGGCTTTCCGTTGCCCTTATATACCCAGTTCGGAACAATTAGAAGATATCACACCGGTGCTGCCTGCATGTTCACCATCCACAGTATCAGACATTTACACGGTGTACACGTGCGATACACGTGCGATGCGGGATTTGGGCTCGACAAGACACCTATCGAACATGCCGTTGGACAGGATCAACCTTTGGGACGCAGATAATCGAAAGTGAAATCTGACAAGATGCATGATGTACATTGTACGTGTACACGTCTGTACCTTCGAGGTGCTGGTCTGGGAGACATCGGGCATCATGTTTGGGTGTCCAGCTGCTTTGGTTTTTTCCTTGTTCTGCCGAACCCCTGCTCGGGCCTGCTGTGCTGTACATCGGTGGTGCGACCGCGCAGCACAAGTCCACGTTTCGGACAGTTTGGCAGTGACCAACAGGTGTTTCCCAACCAGCGTCGGGCCGGGGCTCTCGTCTACGTTACCGCATGCTGACGATAAGTGATGGACGCCCAAGGGAAACACTGTACCATCAGCAACTATGTAAACGAAAAAAAGGGAAAAAAGGAAAGGTATGTACAGAAAGAAGCTAGCACAGAGATGGAGAGACGCTTCCAAAAAATCCGCAGGGTCTTACGCATTGGAACCGGTTCTCTTCACCAACACGGTTCAAGTACGCGGCATGTAATCAGCCAGATGCTTACGCGGCGCTGAGGTAATAAGGCGGAGGCGCGATCTCGCCCCACGACTCCCGACGTGCCGTCACCGACCTCGGTGGGGGTTCCGAAATGGTCGGTGATCGGTTGTCGTCAGAGATGTCGGTGGAGTCCCCGGAATATGCTGGTGGGTGTCCGGTTGTGGGTGAGGACGGTGGTGGAGACGAGGATAGGTCGGATGGGGGGTTGGTGGTGAGTGTCATGGGTTCGAAAAGCTTCCGACCCGGACAGCGGTTCGGGTAGCGTGGCCGCGCGGCTAGTGTCGCACTGTTTGTCCATAGTAGAGTGCGTAAGTAACTCTCGATTTGAGGGGGTAGATTAGAATTGAGGAGGTCTGTACCTAAAGGGCTCCGAAGGCATACTGCTGTAACCCGCAGGCACGGTCCTTGATCTCCTGACCCCACCCGCATCGATGGGCGACCCTATCGCCACGAGGTCCACCTGCATTTCGAACCGCTGCTGAGAGTCGAATCCCTTCGCTTTGTCCGGCTCCGTCTTGAACTGAACGAGATGAGACACCGACCCGAGTTCGTGACGAGTCCGGGGCTGCGCCGTTGACGTCGGTAGCTCCATGATGAAGAAACCACTATTGTCGGAAAGAGGACCTCGGTCCCGACGGGTCACGGTCTGAGCGTCGCGGTTGATGACCAGATGGGCTTTCTGCAATGTCGGTTCGGATAGATCGGCTGTGGAGAGAACTCTGGACGTCTGATGACCGTCTCTGCAAGAGGCGTACCAGTCAGTGATGAGCCCCAAGATCCCCGGCGGGCTTCTCTCAATCCTCCCTCAATCCCTCTCACCGAAACTCTATCCGCTCGATCAGCCGACAAGAGACTTGGAAGTCTGGCGCATCGTCATATGGTGCCGGGGCCCTGAACAGAATGGGCAGAGGTTTCCCATGCACGCATCGTTGCGACACGACCGTCTCCACCTGACACTCTCCGGTGTACGGGAACAGCGGACCTTCGAAACCGCACATGGTGCCCTGCCATTTGAGCTTCATGAACCTGAGATGGTAGTCGTCTTCCAAGTCCGAGTCCAGATCCTCCTCACATCGATGGACGATGAGTTCCCGTGTGGACGCGAGCGTAATGGTGGTGTCTCCCGCATCGGATCGAATCCGGCAAGATGCGGAGAGGAGGTGCGTTATGTCCCGACTCTTGTCCTGTCCATTGTGAGATACCGTGGTGTTCGGAAGGTCGCCTGATAGGACGCAAGCGAACTTGAACGTATGTCTAACGAGACGTACGAAAAAGGTCAGACCTTGACACTCGATCGGGGTTCGAAGGTCGACACTCCCGACACACCTTCCAGACCCGATCTCTCTAGAACCCTCCCATATCAAGTCCGTGATCTTGGCCAACGTGACGCCTTGATGAGGGGTTCCCCCGTTCCTGACCGCCTTCAAGTCCACAGGTCCCGTTCCGCACGCCAACACGATCTTCAGATCCAGCACGCTCCTGGCCGGTTTCCTCAGCGCCAGAGTGACCGTTCCTCTGACGATGGTCGCGCCGGTCTCTCGCACGGGAACGACGACGGGCTTCTTGTTGTCGTCGGAGGAAGATTGTCGTCGATCGGTCGGTCTGGGTTGGTGGTCTAATCGGATGGAGAGACCCGACGCGCCGCTGGATCGAGCTCGGAACATGTGAGGGTAGTGGTGGATGACGATGTGCTTCGACATGCAGCTGCTGCGACGATCCCTCTTCCTTTATCAAGTCGGCCGTACTGTATGTACTGTGCAGTTTCTGGGTGAGGAGGTGTGAAGGGTTGACGCCTCGAGGCCACCTTGGGCCCGCGGTGGAACCTGTGGTCGCTTTCTCTCCGGAATGCTCGAAGACCTCTCAACGCAGGTGTTCGTATTGGAGACGATGGGATGCGCACGAGGCCGTGGAGTGGGGCAGAGTTGTTCGGGGATGAGATGGGGCGGCTGGAGGGCAGCTGGCGGTTCTGATCCTCGTACCACCCACCCACCCGTTCACACGCGACGCTGGCAACAAAAGTAGCGGACCACCGACTCTACGTCTCCCCCTGATGACCCCACGATTCCGCGATTCCGAGGACTTTCTGTGTGTGTTTACAACTTGCATGCCGACGCTGGTGCGGGCGGTTGGCAGAGTACAGTACACAGTCAAGTACTGTACCTGGTATCATTGGCGGTCTCATATGTGAAAGCCGGGCGCCCCCGGAGGTCCTGGGCTGAACCAAAGAGAACACGGATGCGGAGTACAGTAGATACTCGAATCAGAAGCATACTGGGTATCGCTAAGCTACAGTGTTCCTCGCACAACGATATACGCCTGTGATGGCAAGAAGGGGTGAAGTGAACGGTGAACCAAATGCAGAAAATAAGATAAAAATGCAAGAATGAACGCTACGAAGAGATACGGAAATGCATACGAAAAG
>JADGJA010000780.1:0-10823 GCA_027596035.1 Thoreauomyces humboldtii | reverse complement strand
CTCAACCCACCCCGCGGACCCCCTTGAATGCTTACAAGCTTCTTGTTGTGGCCCATTGGGCTGCTTGGGATCGAGGAGAGCGCCCGGAAACTCCGACGCATCCCGCTCACGGGCCGACCACGCAGCCAGCGTCCACGCACGAACAATAGAATGGTGGGATCCCCCTGAAAGTCTATTTCTGGCTACTGTGGCGGAACGCGCCAGATCCGTGGATTTTCACGATCTGACCCCCAGTAGAGGCGATAGCTCCAGTTCCATACAAAGTGGCAGGACGCGGACCCGGGGGACAGGACGATCCCCAAGCAGTGCGACCGTTGGGATAACCAGGCTTGCGGGGTTTTCGACACTCCCAACGTCGCTAGTACATCGTTTTCGTCCATTCTCCATCGAACGGTCCAATGGCCATCGTCAGCTCATTCTTTGCCCTGCTTCGAATGGACCGCATGGCGAGAGGGATACTCCGATTACTCTATAGGTCCTTTTCGGAGACCAGGAAGCAGCAAGAGCACGGATATCGAATCCAGACAACTCAGCTCACCGCCAATAATTCGGCCCTTCCGACAAAGCATTAAGACGCTGGAAATAGATTCAAAATACTTTGTACCGGCTTGATGCGGGAAAGGTAGAGCCGCGGACAGTCAGATTCAAAATACCTTGTACCGGCTTGATGCGGGAAAGGTAGAGCCGCGGACAGTTGTGTCCGTTTTGACACCCCGACCGGGATCTGGGCTGGGTCGCTCCCTTAAAAGCATCCGCCTCTCCAACATCCCCTTCGCTCCTCCGTCACTGTCCTGGATCAAGCTAGTCAACTCAACAATGCTTTCGTCGCTCGGCGTCCGCAAACTTGTACTTCTCGTCCTTCTCGGACCGGTGGCAAGAGCCACTGCACCCATCTACGTCACTTATCTGCGGTTTGCTGCGCCTGACTGCAGCGGCACTCCAACGACAATCACCGACCAGTCCTGCTACCTGTACCAACCTAACGTATACATTCAGTCCACATGTGCAGCTTTCGATAGGTATAAGAAGCCCTGACCTGTTCGTGTTCAATTCAAGGCTGACGCATCTCCCCACATTCCAGCACGCTGTATACGAAAAGGTTTTTTACCAACTCTGTTTGCACCACCGTCGACACGTCTCACACGACCCAGAGCAACTTTTACGCCAACAGGTGTTTTTCCGGCAGTATCGGCGAGGATTACATCTGTGGTCCCTACGTTGCTCCCAACGTCACCACCAGTGACATCGCTTCGAGCACGGATGTTACCTCGAGCGCGAGCACGAGCAGTGTGACGACCGTCACTAGTCAGGACCTTACCTCGAGTGCGACCACCTCGATGACAAGCACCACGACATCAGCTTCCGAAACCTCTACATCTTTCATGCACACCACAACCACCGAAACCGGAACCGCAACCGCAACCGAGACCGAACCTTGGCCAACTGTGATACCGACCAATTGCATTGTGGACAATACGGCGGGAAGTCTCACCTGCAGCGGAGCTTTGAATGTAAAGAGATGGACGTGGGGATTGGGTTGCGGTCTTGTGACGGCACTCCTCGCCGTCGTCATCTGAATAGGACGGGACCTGTCTGAAATACGCTTCCCGATGCTCCTCTGTGAGCCCTCCTACCCCTTGGAACATCTCAATAGATGGAACTGGCCGCAAAATAGATTTTGACCTCCCTGAAGCCGAAGATGCCAATGACGTTCTGTGCTTACAACGGTGCACAGGTTTGCGAGAGCTTTTCGATAGCTCAAACCGGACCATGAACGGCAGGAAGGGCGTCGCCGAGTACTCTATCTCCATGCCGAGACTCCCTGTAAACCAAACTTTGTTGCTTTCACATCGCTTTGAAAACTACTCGCCAACTCCCACCGAGGAGAAAACGCGACCATCTCGCATACCTCCCTCCCTTCATCGCGTAGCAAACACGACCGACATCCTCTTCTCGACCCCGGTGCCGTTCATCTTGGCCACAACAGTGAACTCGCTCAACCCAAAGTAAAAGTAAACCGTGATGCTCCTATCGCCGGTGGTAGGAACGTCGTCGACGGGAATGAACCCGACGTCGAACTTTCCCTCGACGTCGGACATGCTCGTCTCCCCGGAGTAGTCCCCGGCCGTGGCGTACACGGACACGGTCACCGAGGTCTGGTAAGAGTAGACGGGAAACGTCTTGATGGCGTAGTGATCGTCGATGGAGACGACCTGGTCGGCTCGGATGATCGGGTTGAAGAGGTCCACGAACTCACGACCTTCCTCCTCGTGCTTGAAGATGTCGCGCGGGTTGCTGGTCCCCGGGAACGAGGACAGCGGCTTCGCGAGCTCGAGACCGTACGTGTAGCGGGAGCAGCGTGCGGAGATGCTCTGGGGTTCGAGGCCGCTCACTAGGGACGGGAGAGGACAGAAAAATTCGATGGGTGGATCAATTGAGAACAGTGACTCGAGTAAAACGACGGCACTTACTGACGGCTCCCTGAACTATCCGAAAAGGAGGAATTCGGGGAAAGCGTCAGTCTCAATGCTCCCGATAGATGGTACGTCTTCCAGGTGGTGCTCACCGACAGCCGATCCGGGATCGGCCGGAAAGACAAACTGATCGAAATCGTTGGCGAAGCGTTCCTGCAGCTTCTGAGTCAGGTAAAGCGAGCCCTAAGGAGACGAGAGAGCGAAAAGGAGAGAAACGTGGAGTCGGTTACTTGTCAAGCTCATCATAAACGATTGGCTCTGCGGAGAGCACCACCGACCGAGAATCCTCCGACGGCGAAGAGCTTGTTGCAACGCTTGGTGGGACATCTGTCCAGCTGTCGCTGCACGAGGTCCAAGATCTTGTCGACAACCGGGTCGAAAAAGGTCTTCATGTCTTCCAGAGTGATGTAGACATCGTCACTTACGCCATCTGAGAAATGGAACACAGAGGAGGGTCAACGAGAACGAGGAACATACAACGGAAAAATAGGTAAGGTAAAAGTACCGCTCACCCTGTTCATCTTCCAAAGCGGACTGACTCGCATCGGACATGAGGTTGTACAGTCCGGCGGGGATCGACAGCGCCGTGTGCTGCACGTTGGCGAACGTCTCGGGACCCTTGAACTGCCGCTTGATACGTTCCCAATCCATGAGAACTGTGAAATAGGAGACGTCGATGCACATTATGGTTTGGTACTTCAGTAGAGGAAGCTCCCTGCGCAACATTCATGCACACTTACCGGTCATGTAGTCCCTGCCGCGTTCCTCCTTGAGCTGCGTCAGAGCATCCTCTCCGACCTTGCGTCCAAGCCAGTGGATGAACCGATTGTCGACGAACATGGATCCGCACCAGTCGCCGTCTCCACGTGCAAGTTCCGTGAGTTTGAGGTTCGCTCCGTCCGTTCCTGACAGCCACGAAAAGACAGCCGCAGGAGTTGAAGTCAGTAAACCAAATCGAACATCGACGAAACAGCTATCGAAAAAGGAAGTCCTGACCTGGAACCGTAAGACAAAAGTGAATGTCTTCTGGCTGCAAAGTGGATCCGAAGGTGCGTTGCAGCTTCTGGAGTAGCAGCTGATAGAGTTCGCGAAGGTAGGAACCGACCACTTCCATGCCATCGACACCCTCGGGCATCTCGGAGGGACTGGGTTTCTGGGGCTCAACTTCCTGCTTGATTCTCTCGAGAAGACGACACTTGGCGGCTTCCTCGCCGGAAGCTTGGAGAGCACGGGAAACGGCATTGTATCTGGACCATGGAACAAAAGTAGAGAAGTAAAGAAGTATACTGGTCGGTATTGCTTCAAGCGGACTGCTTTCGGATAAGGGCAAAAACTCACCCCCAAGCCTCGACCTTCTTCTCCTCGACGTTGAACCAAACAGACGTGTGATTTTTGCAATATGGGCGCATCTGGTCCTCCCAGTCGTAAAAGCTGATCGAAAGAGAAACGCCTTTTAGTAAATCAAGTGGTTGCGGACTGCCCCCCGCTTCGAATTTTACCATTCGATTCGACTGGGATCCGAGACGTGCGCAAACGCGAACCCCGAGTGACTAGCTCCAAAGTCGATCCCGACGACGATTCGATGACCGCTGGGCATCAGAAGAGCCCTATGTCTCTCGCTCGTGGACATCCTTTATGCTTTGTTACCGCGCCTTGAGGTGTGGAAAAGTGGGAGCACGAGCACGGGACACGTCGAGACGACGAGCAGAGAGAGAGGGGGGAGGGGACAAAAGTGGAGACCATTTCTTGAAGTACGCTCTCGGGGTGCTGTCTCGAAGCCGGGAACGCCGCAAGCTCTGTCACAGAGACAGAGTTAAGACAGCTACCAGACCACATATAGAGTTGTCTCAGATTGCAGATACCGACTTTCCTCGCCATGTGAGGCCGTCTCTCACCTGTCAGTCGTGAGTCCTATCATGGAAGTTTCGTGCATGTCTTGCGGTTAGTAAACTTTGAACTCTCACGTTTCTGGCCATCGTCCAAGGCCAGTCCAGCTCGCCAACAACCCACTACACGTTACCGGAATACCTTCCTCTCACTGAGCGGTACGATGACATTCTTTTCGCTCTTCAGTTATTGGAGCAGCAAAGACTCGCCAACATCGCCAACGGTGAGCCGTGACAGTCGTCGCCCCCAATCGACAGGTCCTGGGTTTAGAACATTCGCCTTTCATGCAGAGGGCCGCGAACGAGAAAGATCAACTACCGTTGGTTCCGTTGGAGCAATGGCCAAAGGTACGACATAGATAACCGTCGGTGATTAGGGGTTCAGTTCCGGACGCTTTGCTCACAGGTATTCGTGAATCGACAGAACTGGGTCGAGCTGTTCTCGGCGTCGAACTTCAGTGACAAGCTCGAGCTCCACCTTCACGACTCTTCGAAGGATCGCATGCTTTTCAACTTCGTTCGCATTCACGGCATGTGGCGACACGAGAAGACTGTCAGATCAGGACACAACATCGAAGTCCAACCAGGATCTTTCCAACCGATGATCAACGGTCTGCACGACCTGGTGGTCGGCATCTCCGACGAAGAGCTTGAGTCTTTGGATTGGTTGTATCAGAATCTGGTGATCCGCATCAGAGAGGCTTTTCATTATCGTACGCAGTGCACTGCGTATTGGACGCTGGAGTCGGCGCTTCGGCGATGCGGTGACTACCTGACCGATACTTTGCTACCGAGGCTACGACTCGGGGAACTGGAGATCGTCAACGAAGCGATTTGCAGCGCTCCACATGGCACGACTCTTCAGGTCATCAAGCCGGAGGGATGCCGCGAGGTCTTCCTTCAACACATCGACACTCCTCGCGACGGAGGTGTGCAGCAGCAGCAACAGCAGCAGCCGCAGGGACGCGGGAAAAAGGGACCGAAAAGACTGACGGCAGCTCAACTTACCGTCGAGCTCTCCAAGGAGAAGCAGAAGACGGACAAGCTTGAGAAAGACCTCAAAGAGCGGTTCAAGCAGCAAGACAAGCTGGAGAAGAAGACCCGAGAACTCATGCAGCAGATCGCCAACGCCAACAAGCAGCTTCACCAATCCCGGACCGAGTACGCCAACGAAAGAGCAACTCTCCAGGCGCGCCTCTTCGCCGCAGAACAGAACGTTCAACGATGGGAGGACCACAGCGCGGCGACGAGAGCCAACCACCAACAGGAGACGGCTCGTCGCGACCTGGAGAAACAGGCTCTCACATCCGAACTCGGCGATCTCCGCACAAAGGTCGCCCACCTCGAATTCGAACAGAGTCGCAGTCAGCGAGAAGAGAACGGACTCTACGACGTGGACTCCCTCTACAATCCCGCCGCCATCTCTCAGGACGTCAAAGAGCTCTGGAGCGAGTTCCATAGCTTCGTCACGCAGATGGTACCGAATCCCAACGGTGTCAAGGACGAAACGGTCAGGACGATGACCACGATGGTCGTGGAGAAGATCGAAGAAATCGGAAAGATGGTGGGCACCGACGTGGGAACCAAGAGGAGGAAGAACAGTCTCATCGCTTTGGTCGAAGGTCTGCTCTGCGAGATCGTCTACAACGTTCTCACAGGTTCCATCGAACCCGTCTTGCATGACCTGCCCGGTCTTCTCGCTTGCCTTCGATCAGACACCGCATCCGACACGGGAGAAGAGGACGAGGAAACGGTCAGGATCGCACGCGCGGACCGAGCCTTCCTTCGATCGGTGTGGACGAGGATCTCGACCGTGTTCGACATCAAGCCCCTGGACGACGTTCGTCTCCCAGAAGGGTTCTCCAACCGCGTGCAAGTCGTCGTGAATCGCAAGACGAAGACCGCGCACGATTGTCTCGATGACCTCGGTCTCATGATGGGATCCCTGGAAACAGCGAACCGATCGTGGGGGACCCTCGTCGGGATCCTCGACAAGTGCCTCACGATCCGGTTCCGAGCTCAAGCCCTCGGCATGCAGTTCTTCTGCGACGTTCCGCACGTCGAGACCAGGGAGCAACTCCACACGTACGAGGGCTTCCTGTACAAGAACGACCTGGACCGAAGCAGGGCGGGTACGAAAATGGTGCCGACCGATACGCGGTTCGATGACGGTCGGATGGAGACAAAGTGCAGGACGGACGGGACCTCGCGCTACAGGTTCACCTGCTTTCCGGGTCTCTGCAGCAGCAGCGGTGGAGTGGTCGTGAAGGCTAAAGTCTGGTGCGAGTGACCGACAAGAAGCAAGAGATGAGAGCTCCTGGGAATACAGCATCTAGTACGAGAGCAAAGTTTCCTTTTTCATGAGAATGTACGAGCATGTATTGCCACCAGACATCCGCGGCTGTTCAGAAGAAGGGAGCCTCCGCGATGGCACCCGTACATGTTCGCCAAAATGGTTTGTGGATTCTTCCTTCCCCTGGACGGCCGTCAGCATAAACGGATGACTATTCGTCGAACGCCCCGTGAAGGACGAACGACAGCCACCTTGCAGTCGGTGCTTTTTTAAAGAGGAGGTATTTCCTATGAGGATTGCTTTGAGGGGTGCGGGGGACCGTCCGCCTTTTATACTCGTCCAACGTGGGGAAAAAAAGAAAAAAAGCAAGGAATGTGGCGCAGCTTCCGCTCTGTACTGTCAGACGGACGACTCCTGATGATTCAAATTCAAACCGTGTGACGTCGAAAATTGATGGCGAACAGGCACCCCGCCGGCCAACTGCTTTTCCTTCAGCGTTTGGCCACGTGTCGCCGTCGTGATCACCTCTGCGTTCTGTTCAGTAAGGTGTATGGCGGATGTGAAACAGTTAGGGTCGGTTCTAGGATATCCTAAAACCGAGGCTCATTGCATTTCAGCTTTGATCAATACAGCTCACGGCGGGAGAACCATCTCAAAGGACTCTCACGGCGACCTTCTCGATAGAGCAAGACGAGAGGTCCTTCTCCCGAATGTGACTATTGTACTCTGCATAGCCACAATGTACTTGCTCAAGCCATGGACGGAGCTACTTTCTGTCGAATCCAGCAGCTTCCTACCGGTACCGTACAGTTCCGTAAAATTCCATGGACCCCAAGTTATTTTGAATCGATCGACGAGGAGTATTCAAATGGGATGCGATTACCAACGCTCTCAGGCTGAGCGCTCGCATCAGTACCTGGTACGAAGTGGCCAGGTGCGGTCCTGAAAACGTCCGGGGGAGTGGCTATGCAAGGTAATTGCTTCACGGAGAAGTGAACAGCCCAGCCACCCCCCGCACGCTTGCCCCAACACACACGCCGATGAGCATTCCCCGTCCACTGAACATCAAGTAGTGCAGCTCCATATACCATAACGAACCATCTCTCTCTCTCCCTCTCCCCTCCCGTCTGCATTGTCTGAACTGGGTCTCTTTAACGGATCCCTGTGATACCTCCGATCTGGTCTTTCGACTTTCCTCGTCCATCTCGCGCGCCCAAATGTCGGCCTTCAGCAGCTCGCTCCCGGCTCCCGTGAACTCGACGGGAGCCGTCATGGCGTCCAAGTTCGTGACAGCCACAGAAGCAGAGACGACCCACGCGCAACGCATCGCAGAAGCTCAAGCCGAGGGAAGAGGTAAAACACCGGAAACAGAAGCCAGCCGAAAAACTCCCATCTCCCCAACCCACTCACTCCACGCACAACGCATCATCCTTTCAGAATACATCGAACCATCGCAAACGTTCGACCCTCGTCCCCTATACGAGAAACTGGCCGACAAGAAACGGATCGAGGAAGAGGAACACGCCGAGAAGCTACGGTTCAGCAACCTTGTCCATCGACTCGACGACGACGAGTACGCGTTCCTGGCCAGCTTCGACGATGCAAAGACGAGGAGGGACAGGGAGGTGGCGAGGGAGACCAAGGAGGAGCTGGAGGGGTTCAGGAAGCAGGTCGCGGAGGCTCCCGAACCGCCGCCTTCGTTGATGATGGGCGGCGGCGCGGACGGAGCAGGGATCGGGATCGGGATCGGGACCGGGACCGAGACCGGGCATGTCCCGACGGCGACGGCGACCAAGGACTTTCAGAGGAAGGCGTTGGAGGGTCTCGTCGTCGTCAGGAAGAGGAAGAAGGTGGACGGGAAAAGGTCTGCGGTTGACGTCAAGGTCGAGGACGAGGATGGCGGCGGCAGCGGATCGAAGAAGGCAAGGACGAGTGGGACGGTACGACAGCCATGGCTGGATCCACCCTCGTCGTCGACCGTCAAGAAGGAACCTCCAATAATACCCAGCGGGCTGGGACTTTTGGCAGCCTACAGCGATAGCGATTCAGATTGAAAAAAAAAAAAAGAAAGGAAACGAAACAGTTGCGAAGGGGCCCAAAAAATGGTGCGCTGGAGAAGGACAAACGTCTTTCCCCATCACACGGCAATCTCTGCTCGATATCTCCAATACTTTGCTCGCACGGGATCGTTCTCGACCAGCATCGCGCAGATCTACGGGAAATGAGCTCGAAAATCAGTCGTCTCCTCCCGCGATGATGCACCCTCAAATATCGAAAGTATCACCTTCTTGCACCGTTCCCCGTCCTTCCTCTCAACCTCCAAGTCCAGCAACAAGCTCAAAGCATGGGGACTGGCCTGTCCGCTCGTCTGAAATTCCTCGCACAGAGCCTCCAACCTCGGCAAGTCGGCCAACGTTTTTCCTGCTAGCCTGACGATCCCTCGAAGGTAGACCCACGGACTCTCGTTCCTGGGAGCCCACCGTATCCTCTCAATCACGTAGTCGAGCTCTCCCTGCAGGTCGGTGAACGCTGCCGTGTTCTTGGAGTGCACCCAGTAGCGTTGGTTCCAGGCCGAGTTGTTCCGGACGTCGGACTCGAGAAGACGGTCCACGTCCTTGAGTTCCCTGTCCCACAGGTTGAAGGTCGACACCACCCACTGTCTGATGAGAGACGAAGGGGGGAGTTGAGAAAATAAACAACGTGAACCCGTCTTGCACGGGCGCCGTCCCGACTCGTACCGATAGGACCAAGCATGATAATTCTTTGAATCGATGGCCAGCATCCTGTTGATGAAACTGATCTCCCTGCTCGGATCGCCCAAGCGGGTCACGACCGCCTGCCTGTGATGCCATATCTGATAGCTCTTTGGCTGATCCTCGGCCATCTCCTCCACGAACGCCAGCTCGTCCTCCAGGTCCAACCCGAGGGAGAAGACCGTGTCCTGACGATACTTCCACACCGAGTAATGACCGGGGTTGAGACGCACGATGAACTCGGTGAGCGTGAGGACGCGTTCGGAGCGTTCTTGGACGGAGAGGATGCCGCGAAAGTAGGACATGGCGTCCGCGTCTGAGGGGAGGGGGGCACGTGAGCTTGTTGATCGAGAAGGGCCGCATGAGGGATGTGACCTATCTTGGACTCTCACATTCTTTGGAGTAGGCTATGGGCACGAGTGGGGACGGACCGTCGTCCTGCGGGATGGGGACGACGTCTTGCCATTCCGGTTGTTCGCTGAACAGCTTTTCCTCCTCAGAGCCATCGTGGGAGCCTGACATTACGGACCCTGGGCTGATCGTCGCGCTGCTGGTGCTTGTGCGGTTGCTACTCGCAGGCGGTCGGTGCTGGGAGGGAGAAGGTCTGTTGAACTTGGGAAACTGTGGTGGGTCCTTGCGTGGGAAGATGGGTTCGCCATGACGCATTCAGGGCACCCACTACATACCGTTTTGCAGGTTTTTTTTTCGCCAACTGTCACGACCGAGGCCCGTCTGACTCCCGTGGAGAGAGAGAGAGAGAGTTCAGCCCTACGCTAGGGGCCACAGCCATACCGTAAGCCCCATTTCAATTCTCCTTCTCTCTGACTGCTCTATGGTCCCGTGTTCCCCACTGCAACCGGTTATATGAGCTGCTGCTGGAGAGAATGCAGCCCCCAAGGAGTATATTACTGTACACACTGGCATGCTGCTCCCGTCCTCGTTTGTTTTGCACGTCCAGTTCGCTTTCCTTCCGTCCACCCCCCCAAGATGTGCGTCCCCGTGTTATCTCTGGTTTGTGTGCGTGTGTGTGTGGCGGGAGTGTCAGTCATCACAGGTGCCCGCGTCGTTCACCTGCCCGCCCCTTTTTGAACCCCCGACGACGGACACAGCAGTTGCTCCCCAATTCCTTCCATTGCACCTGCCCCTCCCCCGGCAATCCTTCTACCCACTTCCCAACTTGGCCTCGAGACAGGAACAGGATAGTGGTATATCGGGCAAAACGAGTTCCTTGCATCCCTTGCAACGTCCCTACCCAACGTCAGCACCCAGCACACTCGTCCCGTCAAACCCGTCGGCCAGCATTCCCGACCTCCGGGGCATCCCTCCGCACAGTCGTCACCTTTCTCGTATCTAACGACAGCCATTCCTGCCTCGCGCTTGAGAACTCGACACGAGGGGTCCCGCATCTTGTCAACCG